>BSBM01000625.1:8360000-8430000 GCA_027924585.1 Larix kaempferi | reverse complement strand
TCCTCAACATCATCATCATCCTCAACATCATCATCATCATTCTCATCATCATCATCGTCATCCTCCTCTTCATCATCATTTTCATCTCCCCCTTCCTCATCAACATCTCCATCATCATCATCTTGTTCATCATCATCTTCTCGATCATCGTCATCATCATCTTCATGATGATGATGATGATGATGAAGATGACGATGCTAACAATGACGATGCCAACGATGATGATGATGATGATGATGATGATGATGATGATGATGATGATGATGATGATGATGATTATGATGATGATGATGACGAATATGATGATGATGATGAAGATGATGATGACGACGATGAAGAACATGAAGATGATGGTGATGACAACAAAAACGATGATGGTGAAGATAATGAAGATAAGGACAATGATAAGGGTTAGTGGTTAATTTTTATTAAACTAGACACTTTAGAGGTTATAATTACGTGGTTAGGATTATAGGGGTTAAGGGATATATATAATTATGTGTTAGTATTTAGGAAGCTTAGGGGATATACTAGTTTAGGATTATCGTGGCCCAAGAGTTATGGTGGTTAGTTGTATTGGGGACTAGGGATTGACGCGCCTAGGGACAAATGGTCAAGGTTTTGGGGATTGAGATATAGGGGTCATGGATTTATGGTTACAAGGATGAAAATTTATATGTGCATGAGGATAATGTGAGTTAGTGATTTTGTGTAATAGTATAACTCCTAACCCTTGTGGTGAAGGAGAGAAGAGAGGGGTGAGGAAGGGAGGAGGGATTGGATAGAGTGGAAGAGAGTGGGGGAGATTGGGTGGATAGGAAGAGAGGGGGGTTGGTTTATAGAGAGGCGAGGGGTCACAACCTTAGAGGTAATCTCATATTATTCAACAAAAACAACGATTCAAAATAGTTTGGAGTTTTTATGTCTAGGAATGGAAATTAGATTTTGTAGAGATAGAAGCAATGCGTGCGCGGATCCACCGGAATTCAACGAGATGAACTAATAAGACCATTTATGGGGGTTGGATACATGCTGTGGGGGGTCCCCTAGCTTAAACCCGGCATCCCGAATCCACCAAAATCGACAGATTCGTGATTCGAGCCACGGTTTGGGTGCTACGGGAATCTTGGTCTGGCACCCCATGGCCATTTAGGGAGACTTCGAGGATTTTCTCCGAGGCACAGAACCCAAACCATCACATTTTTCAGACAAACCTTCGTAGTGAACTATGAGTTTTCCATATTGCATTCGAAGGGAAACATAATACCATGAATGGTCACCATTTCCAGACTGAAACTCAAGACCGCTGGAAACACTCCTCGGACGGTGGGCGTGGGTCATACTGAATTGAGAAACTAATTGAGGGTAAACACAATGAGAATCTAAGACAGTTGCATAGTGAATTGCATGCAGAATGAATGAAGAGTGGGTGGTAAGAGAAATTGTTGTGGGACGTCATATGAGAGGAAATGGCAATGGGAATTGATTGATAAGATCAAATTAAATTCGCACGGTGGTAATAAACTACACTTGTGTCTTCCATTGTGAGATTCAAACCTGCGACCTATGCCTAGTCCCAAGGCTACCACCTTCAAGATTGAAGTTGTAAAATTAGTCACAGCAAGATCTAATGAACAATTAAATCAATCACAACAGATGAACATAGAAAATATGGTGTAAAACTGTGTAAAACATGCACAGTGCTCAATATCCCAATAAGGGTGAATAATTACAATACAATAATCTGAAAATGTGAGTGAGCAATTCGAATTGACTAAGAAGTTCATTCGAATAACTAAATGGAGTATCTTGACTCCAACTAGAATTCCTCATCATCAATCAGTGGTGGTCATCAATGCACAAGAACCAGTCATCCAGGTGTCAAGCTGAGTCTAACTGAGTGTGTCATGTGTAACTGAAGTGTGTAGCACTGATGTAGTGAAGGAGACTCAGCGGAGGGCGCATGGGAGGCTTAACTGAAGTCAGAACAAGTCATCTAGTCAATCTGGAGGTCCAACGGAGTGAAATAGTCAGTCGGGAGTGAAACTAGCCCCAAATCAGGGAGAATCAGAGCTAACTCAGTGTAAACTGAGGTGGTAGGTGAAGAAGTGCGCCCTTCTCTGGCAGTAGGTGAGAAGTGGGTGCCTTCCTGACTATGAGGGCTAAAAATCTGAAGTAAGTGGCTCCTGGGTGCTAGAATAAGGTGGGTAAGGTGCTGGAGGCATCACATGGTGACTGGGCTGCATGCAAAATGCATGCAAACCCTAATTGTATGTAAGGTCCTGAAAAAGATGATGTGGATATCTGAACACCCCCCCTCAAGATAGACTATGATGTGCAAAAAATAATGTGAGGCCCTAGTAACTAAGACCAAAGGTCACCCCAATACAATAATCCAAAAAATGTTGAAAATAAACTAAGTGAGGAAAGAGGGAAAACCTAGTGGGAAGAAAGGCCCCCCTCAAGATAAAGCATAATAATGGCACAATCTATCTCCACCATGATGGAACTCACCCCTAACAGTGAACAGAGGTAAGTGAACTTCTTCTCATTGAAGCTCTTGGTGAAGATGTCTGCAATTTGCTCATCATTAGGGTAATATTGCATAATGATGGTGCGATCATGCACCAACTGTCGAATGTAGTGCATATGAATCTCAATGTGTTTGGTCCTCTACCACTGAACTGGATCTGTGGAGATCTTGATAGCACTTTGATTGTCACAAAAGAGGACAGTCAAAGTAGTGCCACCAAAACCAAACTCAGAAAGAATACCCTGCAACCAAACTACCTGAATGCAGGCATTAACTGCCCCTCGATACTCTGCCTCTGCTGAAGAAAGTGCAATGGTTTCCTGCTTTTTGCTGGACCAGCAAATAGGGCCATGACCAATCATTAAAACATAACCGGAAGTGGACTTCCTATCAATGCTATCACCTGCCCAATCTGAATCAGTAAAACCAATGAAATCAAGCTTAGAATCTGCAGCATAATGTATGCCAAAATGTTCCGTACCTTGCACATACTGCAAGATCCGCTTGGAAACTCACCAATGAAGCTCATGGGGCTGCTGCATATACCTTGACACGGTACTCACGGCATATGAAATATCAGGCCTTGAGTGTGTCAAATAATGTAGTGAACCAATCAACTGTCGATACATACTGCAATCTGCAAGCGGTGTAGAATCTCCCTCCTCAAGACTGATTCCTGAGAAGAATGGGAATGGCGATGCCTTACATTCATCCATATTAAACTTCAATAACAGGTTGGAAGCATATTTTTGCTGATATATAGTGATCCCATCAAAATTTTGAGCTATCTCCAAGCCCAAAAAGTGACTCAACAAGCCCAAATCGCTCATGTCAAAAGATAGATTTAAGGCAGTTTTTAGCTTGTTTATTGAAGTAAGAGTGCTACCAGTAATGAGAAGATCATCAACATAAAGTACAATAACCAACAAATTACCTTTAACTCGTTGAAGATACACATTTGGATCAGATTTGCATATTTGGAAATTCTGAGAAAGAAGGAAGGAGTCCATCTTTGCGTACCAAGCTCTTGGGGCCTGTTTTAACCCATACAAAGATTTCTTCAATCTGCAAACTAATGATGGATATGATGTGTATCCTTATGGCTACTGCATATATACCTCTTCATCAAGATATCCATGTATAAATTCACTCTTCAAATCCATGTGGTGCACTTCCCAGTGCTTGGATGCGTAAATTTCCAAAACAAGGCGGATGGAATCCATCTTTGCAACCAGTGCAAAGGTCTCAATGCAGTCCACTCCTTGGACTTGGGAGAAACCTTTTGCCACCAACCTTGCTTTGTATTTGCTGATAGAGCCATCAGCAGCAAATTTCGTGCGGTAGACCCATTTACACTTCACTAATTTTCTTCCAGGTGGAAGAGAAACTAGCTCCCATGTATTGTTCTTTTGAAGAGAACTGTACTCTTCATCAAAGGCACTTTTCCATCTCGGATCTTGGTGGGCATGGTAGTATGTTTGGGGATCTGAACCAATCATCAAATAAAAAATATCAGGAAGTAATGGATCAGAAATAGAAAGAGCCATACCTGCTCTTTGAAAGTCTGCTCTTGTTCGTCTCGGATCAGCAGGATTTCCAAGGTTCGAACCAACAGATTGAAGAGTGTTTTGGGCCCACTTTGGTAACTGAGGAGGATCATAACGGTCGGATTCCGAACCTGATAACCTGATATGTCATGATCATCATGTGCTACTAAAATATCATAAATATCAGAACTCATACCTTCATTATCGCTGCTCGAATCTTCTTCTGGTGAAGGCGGTGAAACGACAGTTTGTTCCTCGACTAGTTGCAATTCTTGAAGCGGTTCTTCAAATTGCACACTTCGCTCTATGAATATCTTTTTGGATCTGATATCCATGAGTTTATATGCTTTTCATTCTTCCCCATATCCTATCAGTATGCACTCGATACTTTGTGGATCCAAAGCTCGTCTCTTCTTGGAAGGAATTCTAGCCCATGCAATAGAGCCAAAAACTCTCAAATTTGACACATCCAGTTTGTGACCAAAGAATGCTTCGAAAGGAGTCATACCTTTCACGGATGAATGTGTAACACGGTTCTGGTTGTATTCAGCAACATTGATTGCTTCAGCCCAAATATTTGCAGCCAAACCTTTTGATTCAATCATGCATGTAGCCATCTCTTTCAGTGACCAATTTTTCCTTTCCGCTACACCGTTCTGTTGGGGTGTGTAGGGAACTGTATGTTGGATCTGAATTCCGCTTTCGGCACAAAGTTGCAGAAACTCGGCCTTGATATATTCTCCACCATTATCATATCTAAGAGATTTGATCTTTCTCTCAGTGGTGGTCTCAACAGAAGCCTTAAAATCCTTGAATTTTCCAAGCACTTCTGACTTGTTTTTGAGAAAAAATACCCATGTAAAGCGGGAAAAATCATCAATTAATGTCAAAACATACCTTGAACCATTTAATGATGTATGGGGCAGTGGACCACTGATATTAGAATGTATCAGCCCCAAAACTGTAGAAGCTCTGCTAGCTTTTCCACGGTCGAACCTGTGCTCAGGGTGCTTCCCAATAATGCAACCGATGCATATTCCGTTCGAAGAACGGAGTTGTGGAAAACCATCTACCATGGATTTGTTTGATAACAGCAGTAAATACTTATAATTTAGATGTCCAAATATTTCATGCCAAATCTTACTAACCTCATTACCATGTGTGCGAAGAGCAGTGGGATTTGCAAGCGGAATAAAGTGTGAAAACTCATAGCATTTTGCAGTGTGGTTCGCCTTTCCGACTGCAACAAGTCTTCCACTTTTGATATCATAAATTTCAACTGTATTAGGGCTGAATGTAACTTGCTTTGGTTCACCAATGTGTGTCATTTGATACACAAAAAGAAGATTTGAAGCCAAGGAAGGCACATAGAGAACATTCTGAAAGCTTCCATGATCTACATGAATCGTACCTTTGCCTTTTCAAGAAATTTTTGAGTCATCTCCCAAATGGATGGGGATGGATCTGTTTGGATTGAATGAAGAAAAGAATCAATGTTTGCAGCCATATGATTCGATGCACCCGAATCTATCAAGAGAGTAGTGGGCTTCGAAATAGTTGCCATGAGTGCTTGTCCTCTTTCATGATCATCATTCCTATCCTTCTTCCTTGCACCATTAGGAAGAGTTATGTTATTATTTTCCAAAAGGAGGGCCATTTGATCTATAGTCTTCTTCACGCATGAACTTTTGGGATGAAATCCACGGCTGCAATAAGTACATTTAGATTTTTCCTTACCCTCTTTACCCTTTTGCTTGAACTTCGAACTGGATGGTGCATCCGTCTGTTTTCCTTTCTCTCTTTGCTTGTGAGGTTCGAATTTGGGCTTCTCCTTCTTTTTCTTTCCTTTACCATTCGAAATCTTGGGTCATTGAACATATAGGGCTAAATATTTGGAGCTTATGGACCCCATTTGAATCAACTTATCATGCTCTTTTGTGATGGACTCAATGAAGGCATTCAAGGTAGGCATCTTCCAATTCGGGGTAGTTAGCCGATCGGAATTGAAAGTAGAGACAAATACCGAATATACTTTACCAAGCTTGCTGAGAATGGAGAGGATCAATTGCTTATCCTCTTTGATAACTCCACTGTTCTTCAACTGCATGTTAAAGTTCTTGAATTTTGTGAAGAATTCATTAATGTTCTCGAAATTCTTAGGACTAAGGGCAATCAATTCATTCTCTAATTGAAAGGCCCTAAGCTCGTCCTGCTTGTCAAATAGTGTTTCAAGTTGCTCCCATATAGATTTTGGAGTCTTCAATCTGCTGAGATGGAAGTGAAGATCTTTGGAGATGGAGAGACAAAGAAGACCATAAGCTTCATCAAGCTTGTTGTAGTGTTTGGTTCTTTCTGACAAGGTGTTTGGCTCCAATTCAAGACCAAGAGTGACTCGGTAGTAACCTTTTGAATGTAATGTGATCTCCATATCATCTTTCTAATCAAAATAATTGAATGGGGTGAGAATAGGCTTTGAAGAAGAGTATTCCATTGCTAGGAGCGAGTGCACACTGATGTAGAAATGCTTGCAAGGGCAAAGTAGCGAATGCAATTGATGGAGACAATAACCTGCAAATCACAATAAAACCAAGAAAAATGAGGTCGAACAATCCACCCTTTTAGAGTTGCATCACACCTGGGATTGGAGATCAAGCAATGTTGAATGGGTCCAATGTATCAGATCCAGGATTTATGTGGAAACTCAAGCTTCTGGAGTGGTATTGGAAGTATTTTCAAGCTTTGCATGCACAGGAGCGAATGCCCTTGAGATCTTTCATGCCAAAACTTTTTGTAATTTTTGAGCAAATTCACTCAAATCCTCTTGTAGAAACACATGTAGAAAAGAGATGTCATAGCAGATCTAATGAACAAGTAAATCAATCACAACAGATGAACATAGAAAATATGGTGTAAAACTGTGTAAAACATGCACGGTGCTCAATATCCCAATAAGGGTGAATAATTACAATACAATAATCTAACAATGTGAGTGAGCAATTCTAATTGACTAAGAAGGTCATTCGAATCACTAAATGGAGTAGCTTGACTCCAACTAGGAGTCCTCATCATCAATCAGTGGTGGTCATCAATGCACAAGAACCAGTCATCCAGGTGTCAAGCTGAGTCTAACTGAGTGTGTCATGTGTAACTGAAGTATGTAGCACTGATATAGGGAAAGAGACTCATTGGAGGGCGCATGGGAGGCTTAACTGAAGTCAGAACAAGTCATCTAGTCAATCTGGAGGTCCAACGGAGTGAAACAGTCAGTCGGGAGTGAAACTAGCCCCAAATTAGGGAGAATCGGAGCTAATTGAGTGTAAACTGAGGTGGTAGGGGAAGAAGTGCGCCCTTCTCTTGTAGTAGGTGAGAAGTGGGCGCCTTCCTGACTATGAGGGCTAAAACTCTGAAGTAAGTGGCTCCCGAGTGCTAGAATAAGGTGGGTAAGGTGCTGGAGGCATCACATGGTGACTGGGCTGCATGCAAACCCTAGAATTTGCATGCAAACCCTAATTGCATGCAAGGTCCTGAAAAAGATGATGTGGATATCCGAAGAGAAGTGCAGCTAACAATGGAAGACACAAGTGTAGTTTATTACCACCCTGTTATTTTTCACTGCAAATTATATGTTCTCTTTAATTTCATTTGTCAACTTTACGTATCCATTTATATGTTTTCTTTAATTTCCTTTGTCAACTTTATGTATCCCCTTGCCAAAGGAAATTAAAGAAAACATATAAAGGGATACCTTGTTTTTGACACATGGAATGTGCAAGCAAATAAATGGGTGGGCACTAATCAATGCGTGCGTGCATCTACGCGTGTGCGCTCTTAGACATGTGTGCACGTGTCTCTGTATTCAAATTGTTTTTGGCGCCCTTACAAGCTTGAAATTTACTTCGGATTTCCAAACCTTGAGGCTCAGTCTGATTTATTGAAGAACGCATCAAATGCTGTAATTTCATGTTTTTCACACCTAGTTCCACATATGCTCCACTAGTGCACTGTAGATGAAATTGCACACACTTGTCAAGCTCTGTGTGCAGATTCTAACTATATATTTTTTGAATAGATCTGTTGTCGTTTTCTATTTTTAGTTAATTTTTAACTGCACTCATGTCAAATTTGTAAAAAACATAGGTCGTTTATTTGGCCTATAACTTTTGATTGGCTTACCTATTTCAAGAACGGAAAAGAACCCACACAAGAGTACAAGAATACCTGCAAGCTAAAAAAAAGTTTTTTTTATTATTTTTAGACCATGATATGGTGGACCAACACTTGACCATGTTGTTTTAAGGCTTCAATGACTTTCGTAATTTAAAAAAAAAATATAAAATTAACTTTTAAAATTTTGGAAAAATAGCCCCGCACAAGATTCGCCTATTTCCTATGCCTCTACATATTTTTTTCCTCATAAATTGATCATTTACATAACAAACAGGTGGCTCAACTAAAACATGTGCATTATGTTTTAGAGAAAAAATAACATACCAATCTTAAAATAATGACATTTTGGGGTGGTTATACCACGTTTCCATAAATAAAAGTTATATATTCCGGAAGGTCATCTAATAATTCATTTTAATGATAATATTTCTGTTTTTCCAGCATGTCATTGCAACTAACGTGTCATAATTGGGTATCATCACCTTGCACCAGCCCATATGTGAATTCTAAACAGGAGTATGCACACATCTTTTTCTTCTATATCATATTGATATAATCCATTCCATATATATCCAATGATAGAGAATAAGTCTACATGGCATGCATCATAAGGCAATATGAAATAATCACTGCAATGTCCAGAATGAGGTGTTACAATCCTAGCAAATGCTAACAAGATTCTAATAGTTGAAGTTCACATGGAGGACCAGGCCTCCCATGGTAGCAGACCCACGACCAACATTTGGAATCCAGTAACCAACCCTTAATCAACACTTAGAGAGACTTCAAGGATGTCATCTGCAAGAGATTCTATCAACTAACACTTAAAGAGGCATTAAGGAGCACACATGTTGCCAATAAGCCTGTGTGTGCCCCTATTGTCATACATATGGACCCTGAGCATGCACACATTGTGCTTGTTGGCATTAGGCTTACATTGGTTGAAATTTTCATATCCAATGTGTTGAATGGAACAACTTTTGACCAATTCCTTTTCCATCGTGATTATGTTAATGTAATTTGTTGTTCTTTCTCTAATTTATCTTATTGACATAATTTAATTTCAAGTATCTAATTGATTTGGAAAATATATTATGCCTACTATGATATCCTTTATGTAATTTTAATATAACTTAATAAATTTTCTATAATATTCATATATTAATAACGTTAATACACAATATATATTCATGCTTTAATGGTATATAGACACACATGTATTATTAATATTATTCCTTATGGAAAAGAACATTGAGATTGCTCTCAATGGAAACCAAAGATTTACTTCCCATTATTCCATCATCCTTCTTTGAAATATACCCTTTCATATAATAAATTGGCATATATTTGAACATCATAATCACTCGATTGGATATTCTAGAAACAAGCCTAGAAGCGTCATCAAAAGAAATAGGACAAGGAGAGTTTCAACATTTTTTTAATGTAACTATCAAAATTAGCTTGGAGAACCAAAAAAATGCCTAGAAGAACCATAGAAAGAAAATGTCCAATATTTCCCGATTGAAGGTGATTCAATGGTCAGATTCAATTTGGAGAAGACATCATAAACAAGCCTGAAAGAACCATCAAAGGAAATTGGACAAGGAAATGTCCAAGATTTCTCAATGGAAGGGATCCAATGGTCATAGTAATCAAAAGACAGCTGAGATAAGGCATTGGAAATAATCCCAAAAGAGACATTGATAAACATGGGATAATGAAGGGTCCAATATTTTTCAATTGAAGGAGTCATATGGTAAAAAAAACATAGAGGAAATCAAAGATAATCCTAGAAGAACCATTGGGAAATAGGATACTAAAGTGACCAATTTTTTAGATGGAGAATCAGCATGGAGAAGACATCATAATGATAAGCTTGGAAGAACCGTTAGAGAAAAGATGAATAAAGAATAGTGCAATATTTTATGATCAGAAGTGATCTAATAGTCAAATTTATCTCAAATTGTAGTTATGAGAATTAAGATTTATTAGGAGTGCAGATATGGTTATCTAGGTATTATGTTTCTAGCTTGGGTTGAAATGTAGAATCAACATGGAGAAGACATCATAATGATAAGCTTGGAAGAACCATTAGAAAAAAGATGAATAAAGAATAGTGCAATATTTTATGATCAAAGTTAATCTAATAGTCAAATTTATCTCAAATTGTAGTTATGAGAATTACGATTTATTAGGAGTGCATATATAGTTATCTAGGTATTATGTTTCTAGCTTGGGTTGAAATGTAGAATCAACATGGAGAAGACATCATAATGATAAGCTTGGAAGAACCATTAGAGAAAAGATGAATAAAGAATAGTGCAATATTTTATGAGCAAAGGTGATCTAATAGTCAATTTATCTCAAATTGTAGTTATGAGAATTAAGATTTATTAGGAGTGCATATATAGTTATCTAGGTATTATGTTTCTAGCTTGGATTGAAATGTATATCCATGATTGCATCATAATACCTCATAACAATAATAAATATAGATAATATATTCTTTATTTATCTAAAAATACTTTAAAACTATGTTTTAAAACAATTATCATGCAATTAATTGCAGGCTTTGACTTATTCACATATTAATTATATTAATCATATATATTACAACATAAATTTCAAACACACACATATATATATATATGAATTCCAAACATATATATAAAATTGACTATGTATATAAACACTTAACTCAATTACAAATTTATAAACCCCAACCTTATTAGACCTTGAAACACTTGGTAACCACCTCGATATTCATTTATGCTTGCTTTCAAATATTTAGATTATTTTTATCGTGGTCTTTCGTTTATGCTTCTTTTCAAGTATTTAGATTATCTTCATTATGTTCCTTTATTTTTATTTATGTTTCTTTTCAGGTATTTAGATTATCTTCATTGTGTTCCTTCATTTTTATTTTTATTTATTTGATTGAAAGTTTTGATATTAAATATTTCATAAATTTAAACATAAATAAAAATATTAAAAGATCTTCATTTACCATATTTACTATAATAAGCTTAGCTTGTGGATAGGAAAATAAAATAATAAGAGTGATAAATAACTCTAATCAAATTCGTACAAACTATTTTTTAGAGTTAAATCACAAAAATTCAAGTTGTTTAAAGAAAACACTAATAATTGGTTGGAAATATTATTTATTAAGGAATTCACATAATCATGAATGTGTCTAGCTGTTCTTTGTATATTCCATTAATATATTTTGACTTCCTTTAATATCTCATGTCACTTAGTGTGAATGATATTGACATTTATTTTTTATGAAAGATAAAGAAGATTTAGTGTTTTTTTTCTTGCTTGATGTAAGTTTATAACAGCACAATATTAAGATAAAGACATATTTTGTGGTAAAGAACATTTAGTTTTTTTTCTTGCTTGATGTAAGTTTATAACAGCACAATATTAAGATAAAGACATATTTTGTGACAAGTCTCTTTTATATCATCGAGCAGTTGTGGACTGCCACAAAGCTTTCATCACGCAGTTGAAAAATGTTTCCATGTCGCACTAAATAAATTGGTCTTCTTAATATTGTGAGTTGCGTCGTAGCTTCCACTCGGCGGTTTTCAGGATAAATTATACAAACTCTTTAAAATGGAGTCAATATGGTTATTATCTTTACCAAAAATCTTCATCAAGTCGGCCAAGGCCACATGGAAGAATGTGGAAAGTGGAATGTTATTATTAGCCAAAATTCAAATTGGACCAGAAAAACAAGCCTGACCAGGTAATTGGCATCTACTCTTGAGGATCATAAATTGAACTAAAGTAAGTTACTAAATGTGCAATAAAAATCAAGTTACTAAATTGAACTAAACTATGTTACCGTTGCTAAATATGAGATAAATGTGAAAAACCATTTTTCCCGAACAAAGTTAATACATCCACCGTTTTTCTGTTAATATTAATGATTTTTCCATTTTCTTTCGTAAAAATCAGCAACTCCCCGGTAAAATAGTTAGTTCTTGGACGAATTAAATGTCATGGAAACCTTCTCTGCATGCGTTGCGCCGTTAGGATTGTGACGGGGACTCTTGAATTAGAATCAAATTTAGTTAAAAGATTGTGTCCTGTGAATACGGACGGATTTTCTCAATGCAATTTGAATCTATAAGCATTACTATAAGTATCGAATGCACACCTCGAAAACCATGAACTGCTTCTTTCTCTGTTGGCATTAAATTCGTTGCATCACTGTGCATGTGGAACTGGAATGTCTTGCTTTGTCCACAACCATTATAACGCCATGACTGATCACTTCATCTGTTACGGCATCGGAGGCAGTTCTTGAGGGGTTCGCCATCACGCGAGCCTCAATTTCCATTTCCCGGATTTACTCAAGCAAGGCCCATGTCCTTCTCTCAGTGAAGATTGCTGATTTCCCTCTATATATTCATAATCGTTACAGTGTCTGCCCGGCCTAGAAAGATGATCAAGTTTGGGATATTATTGTTTGCCCTGTTTTCAGCAATGACAGATATAGAAGCAACAAGTAGAAGATACACAGATGAATTCGAGTATTCTTCCTCCGGCAATGGCAATCAAGACTATAAAGATGCCCTCTCAAAGAGCATCCTCTTTTTTGAGGGGCAGCGATCGGGTGTTCTTCCACCTAATCAGAGATTGACATGGAGGAAAGATTCAGCCCTCAAAGACGGATCTGATCAGAATGTATGTATTCTTCATAACATTCTCTCTTAAGACCACAAAAATCATCCACCCTCAATCGAACTTATTACTCAAATGGTTGGTTGCAGGTTGATTTGGTTGGAGGATATTACGACGCAGGCGATAACGTAAAATTTGGGTTTCCAATGGCTTTTACAACCACAATGTTAGCCTGGAGCGTGGTCGAATTCGGCGATTCAATGGGCGGGGAGCTTCAAAATGCAAAAGCTGCTATTCGTTGGGCTACCGATTATTTTCTAAAAGCTACTGCTCACCCGGGCAAAATCTTCGTGCAAGTATGACCGATAGAAAACTATAGAACCAAAGGATTCCTAAAATGATCCTAACAGACAGAATCTTTACATAATGATTATTGTTTTGTGCTTGTGAAGGTGGGCAATCCCAACAGTGATCACAATTGCTGGGAGCGACCAGAAGATATGGATACACCTCGTACCGTTTACAGTATCGACGCCCAGAATCCAGGTTCTGATGTCGCTGGTGAAACTGCTGCAGCAATGGCCGCCGCGTCCATCGTCTTCCAAACATCCGATTTGCCTTATTCCCAACGTCTGTTTGACACTGCAACGCAGGTTTTACAAAATATGCGCCCAGCGCCCTATTTACAACTATAACATCATTTAATATTTAATGCAATGTACTTTGATTCCTATTTGTATATATGCATGATACTGATTTTTTTTTTCATTCTGTCTGTTTGTCCTCCGTAGCTCTTCGCTTTTGCAGACAGATATAGGGGAGCTTATAATGACAGCCTCAGGTCAGCAGTTTGCCCATTTTACTGCGACTATAGCGGATACCAAGTTAGTCTTCTGTACTTCCAATTATTTCCCTGGTGAAAAAGTTCCGTGAAAAGACCATACACTCGATTTACAGTTTGTAATGGGGATTTCAGGATGAATTGCTGTGGGCTGCTGCATGGCTGCACAAAGCATCCACTAACGACTCCTTTTATATTCATTACATTCAAGACAATGGAAAGACACCTGAAGCTAATGACGGGATTGATGAATTCAGTTGGGAAAATAAGCATGCTGGAATTAATGTCCTTCTCTCCAAGGTAATCACAAGTCCACAGTGCTTATATTAACTGTAATTGAATTTACGAAGCTATGTAAACTCAATCATATATTACTGTTTTCAGGATTATTTATCGGAGAATATATTGTTCTTAGAATCATACCAGAAACAGGCTGACAGTTACATTTGCTACCTCTTACCTGAAACATCTTACGCACATGTTCAGTACACTCCAGGTAATTAATTCCCATCAACCTATTTTTAATCTTTCTTTTGGGTTATAGTTTGTTAGTTAATTGAGATCCCGGAAGAGGGGGAAGGGAATTACTTTCTTGCTGCGGAATGTGAAGCTGATTGATTGAAGAATGTGTTGCTTTACAGGTGGACTCATATACAAATCTAAAACAAATAATATGCAGAGCGTGACGTCAATATCGTTTCTGGTTTTAGCTTATGCCAAGTATCTCAGCGATGTGTCCAAAGTTGCGCGGTGTGGAAGCGTTGAGGCAACTCCAGCCAGACTTCAAACCTTTGCAAAACGACAGGTAGGTTCAATATGAGTTGTTTTTACTAATGAGTTATTAGTAGAAATCAAGAAATAATAATGAAGCTGCAGAGCTAGGAGAAAATTTATGAAGAGGGTTTAATGAATTTATATGACGTGGGTGCATGGAATGGTGGTGGAGCTGTAGATTGATTACATACTGGGAGATAATCCACTGAATATGTCATACATGGTGGGATGTGGCTCCCGCTTTCCCCAGCGGATTCATCATAGAGCCTCCTCTCTGCCTTCTGTTGCTGATCATCCAGACTTCATTGCATGCAAAAATGGGTTTTATTATTTAAATAGCAACGATCCAAATCCTAATCTTCTCATGGGAGCAGTGGTTGGAGGACCAGATAAAAACGATCAGTTTCCAGACGATCGAGCAAATTTTCGAGAGTCGGAGCCTATGACGTACATCAACGCTCCTCTCGTTGGCGCGCTTGCATTTTTCAGCGCAAATCCATCATGATCCTCGCTTCCTGGTTTCATGCCAAAAGTATTTAAAATCTTACGAATTCCTTTAGCAATAAGAGCGGATTGGCTTCATGCAAATTTACAATGCTTTAAATTGAAAATGTCAATATATATGCTCCGACCATGTGCAATGCTTAATCATTGATCTAATGTATAAAGCGGGTAAATTTGAAACAAATATGCTTATCCAAAAGCCAGCGAGCTCTTACATAATCGATATTTTTCTTTTTTTACATTGTGGAAAAGCATTGCTTTCTTTGTCATTACCTGTACTCGGTTGAGTGCTCGAACTAAAGGCGCTCACATCACCACTTCACTTATGGACGTAACATGGGAGGCCAGAACTTTGGGATAGGTGTCATCGTTATGCTTGGATGCAATTTTAAGGTTGAGGGTGATATTTATGGACATTTCAAACCTAGCTGCTCGATAAATCTATTGGATGCAAGTAATGTATGCAAAGTATTGTATGTTGTGGATCAAACCAGCAATGTACGAGATGAGTATGAAGCTCCAAGGATGCCATTGATGAATCCTAGTTCAAGCTAAAAAAAACTTTATTATAATATTTGTTTAGTAGAGTTGCATAATACTAAAAAGTGCGTTTTAGGTAGCCGAAGAATTGAAACATATATTAGAAATAGTAATCTCATTCGTTAAGTTGTTAGTTACATTATATATATACAACTGTGTAATATTAAATAAATAAGCCTTTTAGTTAAGTTGTTAGTTTGTTATTTAGTTCTATCATTTGTTAGTCGATATTGCTTTAAACCGTTAAAGCATGTAACATATATATATACAACTATGTAATATTAAATAAGTAGTTCAGCTTTTTTTGTGCTTTGTAATATTTTTTGTTTATGTCTCTGTTCATATTTTGAACTTGGTATCAGAGTTGTTGGTCAATCCAAGATAGATTTAGGAATCTCTTTTTAATTGGAGGTTTTGTTGAGAGTCTGCTCTCCAGTGAGGTTTGTTGAAGTCGATACTCAATGCAGAGTAAAATCTGTTGTTAAAGTTTGTTGAAGCCAATGTTGTACATAGAGTGTTTGGTTGATCCAAAATTGGATTAGTTTATGGTAAACCTCTTCAAATATTGGAGAGAAGATGCTGTAAGAAGCAGGAGCAGATTTTGTTTGATTCGCTGAAGTTGAGCCAGTCATTGGACAGTCTTCCAGCATAGAAGCCACCAGTCATTGGTTGGATTTGTTAGTGATCGAAAAGCATTGGTTGGATTTGTTAGTGATCGAAAAGCTTGTTGAAGACATAATCCGTGAAGAAAGTTTGGTGTGAAAGCCTGCTGCCTGGTATGAGGTCCAGCGCCTTAAGGAGAATTTTCTGAAATTGTAAAGCTGTAAAAAACCCCGGTGTATGAAGATTACCATTCATCTGAGAAAGTCGGGAAATAGAAGTTTGTGGGTAAAAATGGAATATTTATATTCTTAAATTTTAGCAAAGAGAAAAGTTAATATTTTGGAGAAAGAGAATTATGAAACAGATTTGGGATTCGGGGGAACATTTGCCTAATCTGAACCCAATTTAGGATTCAGGCGAACATTCACTTAATCTGAATTCAATTTAGTTTTTGAAATTTTTGTTAATTGTTTGTAAATTTGGTTGAGACATAGACCAGTAAGTATTTGTATTTCAACAATTTTAGAGTATCAAAATTAAGAGAGAATGTTAATGAGATTAAGAGAGTGTTAGAGATAGTAATCTCATTAGTTAAGTTGTATGTTACATTCCGTTATTTAGTTCTACCATCAATACCATGTAATATATATACAACTGTGTAATATTAAATAAACAATTCAACCATTTGTGCTTTGTAACTCTTTTGTTTATATCTTTGCCATATTTTAAACAACAAATACAAATACGCACATACTATGCATGAAATATTTGTGAAAAAAGTGGCAGAACCAGCAGAGATTCACTGTCTGTTCTAGGCTAGCCTTCTCCAGTGCGAAGACATTTGTTGGGTCGAACCAGAGATTCAGTACTGTCTGCTCTAGGCCAGCCTTCTCGAGTGCAACGACATTTGTTGGGTCGAACCAGCTGAGATTCACTATCTGCTCTCGTCCACCCTTCTCGGCCTGGTCTGACAGTTGATTCTACCGGGTTTGGCAGGCTCTGCAGACTTTCCTCTTAGTTGTACACGTTCTTCTGAGTTGCAATACGAAGTAAATTCGAAAATGCAATTGAGACAGCCGAAAATGCTGTTAAAACTGTAGATTTAGGTCATCATCCTGATGTTCATGCTCCATTTTATTGCCTCGGGAACAACAGCACTTCTCAAAATTGCAGTGGAACAGAAAGAATACAATACAAAAATGTAATGTATGTCTTCTTATAAACAAGGAAGTGCCTGGCGAATTAGACTTCTGGTATTAGGCTGGAGTGAAAAGGGAAACAAACCATCGTGCCGTTAACATCGCATCACAGGATGGCAGGAATAGAAACTAGTGGTAGTGGAGCAATGAAACAGCTGCTTGCATACCTAGCAAATTATACCCTCTAAATTACATTTATCAAAGTAAATGTGAGTCTTGAATACAATAGACAGGGTGAAGAATCTGTCAGTCTTGAATTATAGCCATAAATAAGAACACATAGCTACTTAAAAATCGAACAGACAACTACCCAAACTCGTTCACTATTCAAATTATTCAAATAGTAAGGAAATCATTTTTCCCAATCACGTGATCTACATTTAATTAACCAAAAATTACTAATAACATTCAGTAGACATATGCAGGTATTATATATTATAATTTTAATATTTTTAAATAATCATTGAGTTTATGATAAAAACTTTTAAATAATTATGAAAAAAACATTTTCAATAACAAAACAAAATATATAACCAATGCATTTTTAATATTCCGAAATCATCATCAAATTTATAACAGAAACAAAAAATATTTTAAAATCATTTTAAAAAATCAATATCAAAACAAAACATATAGTTATTACATATAACATTTTACATACAAAATATACAACACCGAATTAATGAAAAAATAACATTTTTAATAATAAAACAAAGTTATATATACCAATTTTGATACTCACCAAATTTATAATAAAATTAAAAATATTTTTTAAATGATTATTTAAAAAAGTTTACTAGGTGTCATCAATGTTATTAGACATTCTAGTAATTTACTAGTCTCTATTCAAAAAAATAATTTTTAGATGATTATTTAAAAAAATTTACTAGGTGTCATCAATGTTATTAGACATTCTAGTAATTTACTACCGTCACCATTCAAAAATGTGAGAAAGCATAGTTAAATTTTTTATTTTCTAATCCATAAATTTTTTATTTTTAAAAATTTTCAAAAATAATTAGATAGTGATTTATTAGATAAAGACATAATTTCCAATTCATCTTACATCCGGATCGTCTATCCAAAGTGATCAAATTCGAACATGGTAATATTTTTATTTTCTTAATTTATTATTGTGATTATTGCGTCAATGTCTTATTGGTTTTCAATATTATCTCGAACTAGATCTATTATTGTACTTTGGTTGCTATTTCATACAATTTATCTCCTAGTTTGTTTAGTGGTTTTCTTGATGTAAAGTTATTTAAGCTTGGGCTTTTTTAATGAAAATTTAGTTAGAACTTTTTCACAACATTTTATGATTTTTGAGCATTGGATTTGGGTTTGGGTTCTACTTCTGTCGTGAAGAATTCAAAAAGAAAGATACAAAGCATAAAATAATATTTTCACAAAGATAAATTACAAAAAGGAAAAATTATCATTCATAAATATTCATTCTATTTAACAAGAAGAAGAATACAATCCAAAATATTCGCAATGGTCTTATTGTTAAATCTAATTTAACTCCTAAATTAAAATTCTGATATCTCTTACATTGTCTAATATTCCCCCCTTTAAGAATGACAACATGGAATTTACAAGAAGATTTATAAAAAACAACAAAGGGAGGAGAATACTATGCATGTATTCCCCCCTTAATGTCTACCTCCATCATGCTAAGCATGCCTCACAGCTTAAATAGTTGGCTTCATTCATTCCTTTGGTAAACATATCAACAATATATTCATCACTGCAACAATATTGTAATTTGACAACTTGACATTGGACAAGATCTTGATTGTAATGAACATCACAACATGTTTGATTTTAGTATGGAAAATTGGATTCTCTATCACTTCAATCTTCACAAAATATAGTAGTTGTGGATTTTTCAATAAAACCAAGATTGACTAAGACATTTCGAGTCCATACTACATATTTTTCTTCTTCCTTTGCTACTCTATACTCTTCCTCACAAGGGAATAAAGATGTTGTTGATTGTTTTTTATTACTCCAGGGTCAATGCAAGCTAATGATGGTCACTTTTGGTGTGTTAGATGCAACATATAACTGAAAAAACAAACATCCCACATCTTTCGTGATTATTTGAGACACCTGCACAATGAATCTTGGTTTCAATAAAAAAGATGAAATGTAGTAGTAAATTGAATCACCTTTCTAAATGTATAACTTTAAAAAAAAAAAATCATAACTAGCTCAATTATGTTTTTTTCTAACATTGACATTTTACCTTTTTGGCAAATTATAAGGTATATGTCATTGTTAGTACACCCTTTGAGTGCCTAAATGATGGAATCAATATATGAAAACTTGCAAACATGTATATAACAAGTGGTACTAGTGCAATGTTAGTTTTCCAAAAACAATTAGCACGTTTTAATTTTTTAATAATTATCTAATTGAGGAGACCTTGTTGGTGCACCTTTTAAAGGTCTTAATTTAATGATGAAGGATTGAATTTTTAATAGCGTGTAGAGGTAGGTTTCCAGTAGTGCATCATATTTTTTTGTTATGAAATGGTTGAGAAATGAAAATTTTATTGTTGAAACACTAACAAGGTGTTTTTTCTATTGAGTTAAATCATAAGAAAAATATATTAAAAAATAATATTTTTTTCTTAAAAATGCATATTTGAAATCTACAGAAAGAGTTCTTTCTATGTTTGCAATTTCATCATCCATGATTGTATATGACATATTGTAGTGGGTCTTAAAACATATATAAATATTGAGAAAAGAGAAAAAATGTCACATTAGCCATGGTTTATCTAGTTCCATACAACAAGCTTGTTTACTCTGAAGCTAAATCCATATCAGATACTTAGGTTAAAAGGTGGCACATATTTATTTCAGTAGGGGTTTTTTTAAGTGTTGCTTAACGTATGCATGTTATGTTTAAATTCAAATTTTGCTTCCACGCCATTTTAAGTGTTATAAATCGCATTAATGGTATAAAAACATGTTGTGTGCATGATATGGGAAACATCATGTCCACAATATGAGAAACATCACATGGGAAATATGAGAAACATCAAATTTCCATATAATTCCTATCCCATATACCTCAAAGGCTTATAACTCCTAAGTATTGTAAGGCATAAGACATAAAACATGTATTCCTCATATCTTGAAACCTCTATATCCCTTATACCTTGACCCCCAATCAACACTAGAGGTTATACTTCCTATGCACTATTCCTCTTACTCCAATCATTAAAACTAGCATCTATTAATAAATATATTGCTTGGTTTAGTATATAATTGAAAATCACTTATCTTTCTCCTTCAATTATTAAAACTAGCCTCTACTAATAGATATCTCGCTTTGTTTATGGCATGCAATTGTGCCCAAATTTTGTTTAGACAACAAACAAGACACTAAACTATTGGCTCAACATTCATAATTGCATCCTTAGGCATTCTCCCTTATAGTTATTGATTTCAATCTTTGTAGTTTAATTTTGAACTTTTGTGTGTATTTGATTTTTATTCAAGCATGTGGTTATACATCATAGTTTTACAACTATTACTTTGTACATTGCATGGAAATGCTCTCTATCTTGCAAACAAGGATCATAAGTAAACCTTTTACCTTGATACTCAACTCTGCATTAGATAGTTGTGATCGTTAGTGGTAGTTAGTGAATGTCCTTTTTTCTCATGTGTTAATTCTACTTCATGCTACACCTTTTGTGTAGGAATCCTTAGAACTATGTAGGGTTCAACACACTCTCTCACATGAACTACTACATACTCCTCCCGCGAAATTCCCTTACACATGCTCCACCCACTATAGTTTGGATCACTAGCAGTAGTTAGTGAATGTCCTTTTTTTTCGTGCGCTGAGTTGATTTCATGCCACACCTTTCATGTAGGAAACCTTCAAAACTGATAGGGCTTAACATAGTGTTTCACATGACCTATCGAAAACTCCTTCCTTGATATTTCCTTGCACATGCTCCACTCATGAGACCTCGTTGCATGCTTCTCTCACATGTATGCTTCCATAGGATCTCATAGTGCTCCTTCCTTAGCATTCTAGAAGGACACTTTACAAGATTTTTTCTATCCCTTACTGATTTTCATTATTTATTGACTTCTTTTTTGCGAAATGAGATCATCAAAATAGTAGGAAACAAATAGCCTTTGACGTCACTAGTTGTTAAGATAAGAAATTGATTTTTTTTGTATCTTTTTTATTTTTATTTTTTAAGGAATGTGCAAGAATCACTCTACCTTCTCCCTCTAATTTACTTCCATACACTAATTTAAATAGGATAAAAACATTCACATAGAGGAATAAGGTAAATGTAAATTTTTCTTTTCTTTTTCTATGGCATATATAAGACATGTGAGGCATGAAGTCAAAGTTCTTGAAGCAAGCTCAAAATCAACAAAACAACTCTTTTTACCCAAGTTTTCCTTTGCTTAGCCTTGGTTCATGAGTGGCTCCAGTCAAATTTTGAATCACCCCATTATAATGGTTTGATAATATATTGGATTTGAACTATCACCTGAATGTTTGAGGGGACTAGGTTGTAGGGAGCTAGAGAACAACATATCATTGAAAAAATTGATAGTGGGACTCACTAAAACCTTTGATCCACATTCGAAGATCATATTTTATAAATATTTTCCATATTATACTTTTTTGGTAATCAACTTAATATAGCCCACAAGATGATCTAGAGAGTGAAAAACAAAAAGATGGTAGTGTAGTAACATTCCCAAGAGAATTCCTTAGGACATCGTAGAGAGATTTTATATGCAATGTATCAAGTATGGGAATCAATGTAGAGCTTCTACGTAATTGGTCTTAGGTTGTTAAATTAATGTAACTTCAAATAATATTCTACTTGTACTTTATTATTGTAACTCCATCGGAGATGTTTTTCCTCCGTCGGGGATGTTATTATTACATTTGGTCATGTAAAGGTTATGAGATTAACCCTCCATTGTAAGTTAGGTCCTTAGCACCCAAGTAAATGTAATATAAGTGGTAATTGAGTCTCCCTAGAGAAGTCGACCCACTTAAGGTTATTGAGGCCAACCTAGCTGAGTTAAAGGTTAAGTGAAAAGTAAAGTATAAATAGAGGGAGAGCTTCCTTCATTTATTCATTCACTCACATGTCCAATTCGCATTAAAGGAGAGAGATATATATATGTGAAGGAGAAGGAGGAGTGGCTTCAGTCCAGAGCTTGGTCCTTTTGTCTCTCTTATTTCTAAGACATATTCTTAGGCATTGTACTTGATCATCAATATTGAGGAAGTGCTTGTTGGGTTTTCCTCCCCTTGAGGGTTTCCCAGGATATATTGTTTTTGTGCTTTGTGATTGTGTATCTTTCAGAGATCCTGATTATGCTGTTATTGTGAATAATGTATTAAATGCTAATAAATTTGCAATATAGTCTATGGTAGCATATAATATTAACATGGTATCAGATCTATCCTGAAAAGAGCAACTTTCACAAGGTAAAACTCTCTCTCTCTCTTTCCGGAAGTGAAAAATTAGGGCTTTTCAAAGAAGTGGAATTTTTTAGTGCTATTGGCATAGGGAAGTGCGCCTCTCCAAGAGAGAAATTTTGGTACCAAGATCAAAATTTTTGAGTGGGTAAAAATCCTGGAAAGTCAAACCCTAGTTTGACTTTGGACCAGAAAAACCAGAAAACAATAGATCTGAAATTCGCAAGTCAATTTTGAAGGGTGAAATTTTGGAATTTTCAAAATCCAAGTACACCAGCATACTCATTCAAGAGCATCTTTTGGTGAGTTCAGTTTTTCATTTTGAGAAATTTTGATTTTTGATTATTTTATGCTCCCCGGGTTGCGATGGCACCAAGATTGATGACAAGTTGGAAGGCATAGAGAACTTTCATGCTTGGAACTATAGGATTGGTCTCATTCTAGAAGAGAATGACCTTACCAATTTTGTTAAAGAAGTTGTACATGAATCCGAAGAAGCTAAAGCTAAGGAGAAGCAAAGAAGGATATGATTAGGGCTATGAGGATCATAGCAGACTCCATTAAAGATCACTTGATTCCTCAAGTGTCCTCTAAGAAGACTCCAAAAGATATGTTTGATGCCCTAACTAGAATGTATGAAGGGAAAAACATAAATCAGAAGATGAATTTAAGGGCTCAACTCAAGAACACAAAGATGAGCCAAGGAGAATCCATTCAAGAATACTTTACAAGGGTTTCCCAATTCAAGGAACAATTAGAATCTATTGGAGACACCCTTGACGAATATGAGTTGGTAATGACTGCTCTCAATGGCCTTACTAGACCTTGGAAAATCCTTTATATGGACCATGTGTGCAAGAAAGGAAAGTCTACTATTCGAAGTTGTATGGGAAGAATGTGTCGAGGAGGAATCTAGAGTAGCAAATCGAGAAGCACTAATCAGGGATGATGATCAACCTCTAGATACCCATACAAAGAGAGGGAAAAGGAAAACCTCATTTCAAGAAGGAAAATCATAAGGAGTTCCTTCCTCCAAGGAAGTTTCAAAAGTATAAGAAGGGAAACTACAAGGAAAAAGACTACTCTTCTTTTCTATGTTTTTGTTGTGATAAGATGGGACATATTGCGAAAGATTGTCCAGAAAGAAAAGACAGAAAATAAGATTACAAGAAGAAGAGCAATAAAAGACATCATGCTCATTTTGACGAAGATGAAGAAGAAGAAGACAAATAAGAAAAACCTCCCAGGAAGGTACTAAAGGAAGTCATCGAAGAATATGTCTTGTAATATTGGTGCTTCAAAGCACTCTCTCCTATCTTGAAGAAAAAACTCCCCTCAGAAAGCTTCACTAGGCGAATAGGAGAAGCAACGTACAAGATTGGTTCAGGAACTCTGATGATGAAGTAGAGCTCACCATCAGACATTTCAATAATCCCTACAAGGAGACTAGGATCAAAAGATATCCTACCAAACAAACAAAGATAAGCATTTGAATTCTCATTTCTATCAAATCTTTTAAATGATCATGTCCAGTTGTGTACACATTTATTTAGGATGTGTGTTATGCATGTTTGCATTTGTTATAAAAACAGGATCGCAGTGCAATAACAATAAACAGAAATGCAAATATAATCACACATACACATTACAAGAGAGACACAGATATATCGTGGTTCACCCAACTTGGGCGACGTACACACTGAAGTTTCCAGTCCTTATTATTATCCCGTCGAACAAAGTGAAGGGATACAACCTGTAGCACAGCCACTGCACTTCCTCTTCACTGTCTCACAGTCTCTCTTCTGATCTCATAGATATTTACAATGCATAAAACCTAATACATCAACCTTAGCCATGTTACAATGTATTTCTTTTATAAGGGAAATACAATGGGAAAATACCACGAGTTACCCAAAACCATGGGCCCGAAAACTGGTGGCGAAAACAACCCCAAAATTTTTCCTCGAGGGCTTCGCCCCTGAACCCCCATTTTCTTGGGGGCTCTGCCCCCAAACCCCCATAACTTGGGGGCATTTCCCCCAAACCCCATTTCTCAGGGGCGTTGGCCCCCATGCCCCTCGGACCCCCTGAGGATCGGGTCGGGATCATAACCAAACCTGGGGTTCAAACATGGCTGAATCATCATTTATGAGACTGGAAGATCTGGCTCCACAACCAACAACATTTATGTGCATGAGATGGGTAAGTAGTTTATGGTGCTATACAACATTCCATTGCTACTTATATAGAGTGAAAACTCTTTGCTGACATATTGGGAGTAGTGCACACTCTTAATAATGTCCCGGTAGAGATGGAAGGCATCTAGAAAGTTACCATATGAATGTGGGGTATGAATAATGTTATGTTATTGATAGCATTATGACAGTGTGACTTATGCTTTATGCATATGTTTTTGGAAACTATGAAATGTTTCTAACCATGCTATTGAATTTGACTTGTAGGAAGTATTGTACAACGATCACCTACAAATGAATAATGATGAGACTTGTTCCGTAGAACAAGTGAAAATGGTTCAAATATAAACAAGAATTATGAAATCAAGTAGAGGAAGTCGAATATGATGAGATAGCCAGACTCATGGTGTGATCGAAGTATATGAAGAAGATGTACCTCCTAGAGTTTCAGAGGTTGCAACCTCTCACGATGATGAGACCTCAGAAGATCATGATATGTTGGAGCCCCAAGAACTTCCATCCATGACTATATTTCTCACAAGAGAAACCAGCTTGGGATCGTGAAATTATTCAAAATGCAGAGAGGTATGGAGCTCCAGAAGGATTCACAAGAGAAAGAAGAGGCCAAAGCCATTTCCAGTTATGTGGCTTTGACGTGTGATCTTGTAGATAAATAACCTACCTGCTTCGAAGAGGACATTCAAAAGAAAGAATGGGTAGAAGCTATGACAGAAGAATACCAGTCAATGATGAAGAATGATGTATGGGACATAGTTACCAAACCAGAAGGTAAAAGTGTGGCATCTTCCAAATGATATACAAGATAAAACATGTTGTGGATGGAAGTATTGAGAAATACAAAGCTAGGTTTGTGGCTCGAGGATTCTATCAAAAGGAAGGAATCGATTATGAGGAAATTTTTTTTCCTATAGCAAGGTACACTTCAAATAGAACCATCCAGGCACTGGAAACCACAATGAAGTGGAAGTTACACTAGATGGATGTGAAAACAACTTTCCTGAATGGTGTTATTGAGGAGGAAGTGTACATAGAAAAACCACAAGGATTTTAGGTAGAAAACAAAGAGACGCATGTCTGCAAATTGAAGAAGGCTTTGTATGGGTTAAAGCAAGCTCCAAGAGCTTGGTATGAAAGGATTGAGAGTTTTCTGACGAGCCTTGGGCTTTACTAAGAGTAATGATGATCCTAACCTTACTTCAAGGTTATGGATGATGAACCAGTCATATTATTTATATATATGGATGACTTATTCCTGACATGTAATGAGAAGAGAATCTCAGAGTGCAAAGAGAAGCTCGCTTTAGAATTCGAGATGAAAGACCTTGGCTTAATGCATTATTTTCTAGGTCTCGAGGTATGGAAGAGCCCATAGGGAATATTCCTTAACCAAGGGAAGTATGCAATGGAAATATTGAAAAGATTTGATATGTTGGAGTGAAAATCCATGGCCACACCCATGGATACCAACTGGAAGTTATTATCTGATACTTCATCAGAATTAGTGGATGTGACTCCATATAGGCAGATTATTGGGTCATTGATGTATATGATGAATACGAGGCCAAATATATGATTTGTTGTAAACACCTTGAGTCAGTATCTGGTTGAGCCCAAAAGGGTGCATATTGTAGCTGCAAAGCATGTGATGAGGTACCTAAAAGGTACAGTACACTATGGTCTCAATTATACTCGAGACCATGAGTTTCAAACTGTATGGTTATACATATTCTGATTGGGATGGAAGTGACTAAGACAGGAAGAGCACTTCAGGTGGATGTTATAGTCTGGGTTCAACCATGATCTCATGGCTAAGTAGGAAGCAGTCTAGTGTGGCTCTTAGCATTGCAAGGGCAGAATATATTGCAGCTTGTTCTTTGAGTTGTGAATCCATATGGCTTTGGAAGTTGTTATCAGGTCTATTTGATCTGGAGTTGGATACCATAGTGATTCTATGTGATAACCAGATTTGTATAAAATGGACAGAGAACCCTGTGTTCCATGAGATGTCAAAGCACATAGAAATACATAATTTCTACATTCGTGATATGGTGCAGAGGGGAGCTATAAAGATCCAGTACGTGACCACGAATGAGCAGGTTGTAGATATGTTGACTGAGCTTATGTCTCAAGTGCAGTTTGAGCACTTCCGTGACAAGCTTGGTACAGTTTGAAAGGACTTCCCTCAAAAGGGGGAGTAGTGTTGATGATACTAAGTTGCAATGGGATTGATCATCCCTAGACAGATATTGTCTTAAATGTTGATCCTGAGTTGTGGTGGGATCAATTGTCCCTAGACAGATATGTCTTAAATAATTGTGTTGGGTTCGATTGTCATGTCTTAAATAATTGTGTTTGGTTCAATCGTCCCTAGACAGAGATGTCTTAAATAATTGTGTTGGGTCCGATCATCCCTAGACATAGATAGTCTTAAATGATTGTGTTGGGTTCGATCATCCCTAGACTGAGATAGTCTTAAATGATTGTGGTAGGATTGATCATACCTAGATAGATATCCTGAGTTATGAAAGGAAGGATAGTCGTAAATGTTGATCTAGTGTTGGACTTGATCCCAAGTTTTGAAAGGAAGGATCATATGTGTACTGCAGGTGATGCTCCTGATGATATTCCAATACTGTAGATGAGGATGCTCCAGTGATGTAGATGATGAGATGCCAGGATGCTCCAGTGTTGCAAATGATGATGTTCCAGTAATGAAGATGAGGATGCTCCAGTGCTACAGGTGATGCTCTAGTACTGAAGATGAGGATGCTCCAGTGCTGCAAGTGATGTTCCAGTGCTAAAGATGAGGATGCTCCAGTGCTAAATATGTTGATGTTCCAGTGCTGAAGATGAGGATGCTCCAGTGCTAAAGATGATGATGTTGAATAACTTCCAATGATTTATAGATGTATCAAATGATGTTGTTGTTGATGCCCTCCTCTCTCCAATGATGTTGTGTAGAGTTACACATGCAGATGTTGTTGTCGATAGAATACCCTTCTTGTTAAGGGGGAGTGTTAAATTAATGTAACTTCAAAGAATATTCTACTTGAACTTCATTATTGTAAATCCATCGAGGATGTTTTTCCTCCATCGGGGATGTCATTAGTACATTTGGTCATGTGAAGGTTATGAGGTTAACCTTCCATTGTAAGTCGGGTCGTTAGCACCCAAGTAAATGTAATATAAGTGGTAATTGAGTCCCCTTGGAGAATTCGTCCCAGTTAGGGTTATGGAGGCCAACCTAGTTGAGTTAAAGGTTAAGTGAAAAGTGAAGTATAAATAGAGGGAGAGCTTCCCTCATTTATTCATTCACTCACTTGTGCAATTCGCATTAGTGGAGAGAGAGATATATGCGAAGGAGAAGGAGGAGTGGCTTGAGTCTAGAGTTTGGTCCTTTTGTCTCTCTTATTTGTGAGGCATATTCTTGGGCATTGTACTTGATCATCCATATTGAGGAAGTTCTTGTTGGGTTTTCTTTCCCTTGAGGGTTTCCGAGGGTATATTGTTTGTGTGCTTTGTGATTGCGTATCTTTAAGAGATCTTAATTATGCTGTTATTGTGAATAATGTATTAAATGCTAATGAATTTGAAATCTAGTCTATGGTAGCATATAATATTAACATAGGTGAAGTTGAAGAATGAGATAAATAGGCTCATAATTGGTAGTCACCAACTTCCTTTGTGCTTGTACTTCAACTCACCTCTTGTAATGCATGAGCTCAAAATAAATTGTATAGTTCCAAATGCACTCACACACATTCAACCACTCATGATCTCCTTCCTTTAGATTTCCCTTGATTTGAATCCTCCTATAGAGCCTATGTGCAGGTCATTGTCACACAAGTGCTTCCATGAACTCATGATGGACCTTTTATATGCCCTCTTGTATAACCTATTGGGACGTATGGAACTTGACTTGGTGTATGGTCACATGAGGATATTATTGCCTATCTTGATGGGTGGACTTATATGCCTTTGATTTGTACTTAATTTTAGCATGACACATGTTCACACTCCTTTTTTTTTCATATACAATGGAATGTCAGTAAACCAATAAATTTAGGGACCTTGAGCCATAGAAGCTTACATTAAAGCATGAGGCCTTAGGTTCCTCATCCAACATTGGTATAGTCCTTGAATACCTTCCCTAGTGTTCAAAACCTTCAATTGGCACCCATATCCCAATTCATAGACCAAATATCCCCTAGAGAGGTCTTGTTGGTGGTTTAATGCCTCTTTGAGGTTCTTTTTCCCTATAATATTAAGATAGTAAGGCCCTAGTTTCCTCCCATTACCATTATCATGGCCTTTAGACTCATCGTCGGTACTCAAAGCCTCATATTGGAACCCAGTTCCCCAATTAGAGGTGAAATATCCCCTATATAGGTATCTTGTGGTTGTTTAATTCCTTGTTCATATCTGTGGAGGAAAAGAAGCTTCCTTTAGGTCATAAGTCATAGGTTTCCTCCATTAAGCATGGTAATGGACCTTAGACACATCCATTATATGCTCAAAATATTCTCATGGCACCCATCCTCACTTTAGGACAAGAAACCCCATAGAGAAATATTATGTGATAGTTAGAGGCTTGATTCATGGCATAAATTTCATAAACATGGGATAAATTTCATCCCTCAATCATGGTCAAGTACCAAAGACCCATCCTTAGAGAAAAAAAAATAATGATGGCCTGCATATCTCCAATTGGATTTAACAACAATCCACTAAATAGGTCATGCATATTTCTTTTAGGCCTCGTTTAAGGAAATTGATCCGTAGAATATGATATTAGACCATGAGGCCTTAGGTTCCTCATGCAACATTGGTATAGTCCTTGAACACCTTCTCTAGTGCTCAAAACCTTCAATTGGCACCCATATACCAATTCATAGACCAAATATCCCCTAGAGAGGTCTTGTTGATGGTTGAATGCCACTTCGAGGTCCTTTTTCCCTATAATATTAAGATACTAAGGCCCTAGTTTCTTCCCATTACCATGGCCATGGCATATAGATTCATTGTCAGTACTCAAAACCTCATAATGGAACCCAGTTCAAAATATACCCTAGATAGTATGCACAGGGGGATCAGTTAGTAGGCAATATCCTACCACTTCCATTCATATTTGGGAATAAACAATGATACGTAAATGAGAAAATATATTTCCCTATATCAAGGGTCCAAGGGGGATTAATTATGTTAAATGGAAATACAAATATTTAGGGTATATTTTATTACATTTTGTGTAAAAGTGGTGGAGGGGAGGAAGAGGGAAAATAAGGGGAAAAGGGAACGAGGTATTGATTTTTATGGACAAGGGATCTACTCAATCGAGATGTAGGATGGTTTATGCTGGCGCTCTATTGAAGGGTTTTCATGTTGCTCATGTGCTTGGTTGGTTAATGGATGTTCAAATTTTTAATGGAATTGAGGTAATGAAGGATTAAGCTTTCTATCTTTTATGTGATTGTTATCAATTGGAACTGTAGTTTAGGTGCATATTCTGTGTCTAGAAATCATGTTTTTTTTATTCCTTTCAATGTAGCTTTCCTCCTTGAGTCCATTTGAATTGTTTTGCTCTAGAAATTTCCTTTTGTGTGATCTCTAAAATCATCCCATCCACTAGAGGGCATCTAGGTTTGTGCATTGCGACCTTGTTCCTTTCTAATATTCCTAAAGAAATCCTCTTGCAATCCTTGGTTGACCCTATTTTCCCATTGTATAAAACACTAGTCTCCAATTCCTTCATGACTCTTATATTCACTAGTAGAAAAATGGGTAATTAGTGACTACACGACCGAAAACGTTAGTCATGATGGGTATTTAGTGACTAGGAAACCAAAAACGTTAGTCGCAGTAGTTTTTTTAAGTTAAATACTACCAAATTTGAGCAATTTTAAGTGCTCAAAACTAAAAATGACTAATGTAAACTACTAATTTAGTCTAAGGATAGAAAATATGACTATATAACAACTACATGAATATGAGTTAGTAGTATTTCTTACATATAAGTAATTGATTTTTAGTGGTATAGTAATTTTAGTGTTCTTAAGCATGTTGGTGATCATGATTAGGATTTTTAATATTGAATTAAACTAATGACATCTTCCATGGGTACTTTTAATGGAGCCTGGAGGCAGATGGGGGAAACATTAGCCTACATGCCTACACTAGTATGTTGGCATGCTCGTGTCTTCAAATTTTAGATGCTCCTACATGAAAGAATGCCTATAAGATTTTTCAACATAAAATAGGTTATATTCTAATTGATTGCACTTATAATTAGATAATCCTACACGACATACTATCTAAGTTGGTCCCCAAACTCCTATAAACATGAAAGACTATCTATAGGATTTTATAATATTTCCCCTAGCTTGCACCTTTGTGGCAGTATATTTTGGACACTTTCAAATTTACTTTCTAGTTCTCTTACTGTTAACACCCAAAAAGTGCTCACTAGCTCATTTCCCTATTCACATGACCCATTTATCCACTTTTTCACCATCAGAGCCTCTGAAACCAACAAAAGGTCACCAAAAGACCTGAGTACACCCCTTTTTCCATTAAAAAAGATTATTTTTCCCAAAAAAGCATAAAAAACCCTCAAAAAGGGTCCAAATTCCCAAAAATATTAAAAAGGGAATTAAAATATTATTTTTATTCAAAAAAGGAAAAAGGAGGGAAAAGTACCTAAACCATGTTGGTCAATACCATTTGGTTTCCACAAAACCACAAATGGTATTTCCCACCACCAAAACCTATAAAATGGTGGTAGGGGCTCCTCATTTCAGATCCATCCCATTATCTCATCCTTATGCTGCTAAAATCTCTCTTGAGCATTTTAGCCATTGCAAACCACATTGGAGAAGAGACCATTGGAGATTGGAGTTGCTCATCCTTGGAGCCATTCAACCTCACCATTAGAGGTATTGATTCCGCAAGCACTTGCTTGCCCCATTCTTTCAATACAAATTCATTATTCTACATTGTCTTGTTCTTGATTTTAAATTATTTTTGTTATTTGCTTAATATCTTTGCTTAGATCCATGAATAGTCTTATTTAATTAGTTTATTGTTATTTATTTCCATTGAAACTACTGCTACTAGTTAGCAGGTGCCCATAGCACTAAGCCTGGTTGCAAAACCGGGCCAACAGTTTTTGGCGACTCCGCTTTGGTTTGAACAATAGATCTCTAGTTTTGCCTTTAATCTTAGTTTTTTATTAGTTTTTAACCTTTAAATCCATAGATCTGCCATCTTAGACAGCAGATCCATTGCTGCTCTGAGTTTTGGCCCCATTAACAGCCCGAAATTCTTGATTTTTGGGTTCGTTTCTCGATTTCCGTGCACGGCTTCCGCCTCGCGGATTTTTTCCAGACAGTCGTGCGGTCCATCGCGACTTTTCTGCGTTTTTACGCGCGGTCCATCGCGGATTTTTTCCAGACAGTCGCGCTGTCCATCGCGACTTTTCTGCGTTTTTCCGCGCTGCACACCGCGGCTTCGCGGCCAATTTCTGCGCTGCCCATCGCGACTGTGAGGATTAAACCCGCGCGGTCCATCGCGACTGTGCGGCCAAATCCCGCACGGTCCATCGCGACTGTGCAACAGAAACCCGCACAGTCCATCGCGGCTTTTCTGTCAAAACCCGCGCGGCTGAATTTTTTCATTCGGCCATCCCGATTTTGAAAAAAAAATTTACTGTACTTTCTTCCCATAGCACATTTTTTACAGTATTAAATTCTGCATATTTTACAGCTTTGAAAAAATTTCTACTATTTAAAAAATCATATCTAGAAGTCTTTTTCAAAAAATTTCAAGAAAGTGAAAGAAAGACTCATTTTGCATTTTTTTTTTATCTAGATTAAGATTTTTTCCTGTTTACTTCTTTAAAATCTTGCCCTTAGCAATTTACTTGAAAAAAGAAATCCATTTATTTCTTTTTAAGAAGTCTATTATTTGCTTTCAGAATTCAAAAGATTCACTGTTTTTTTGAGTTGATATTTGCAAAGCAATTTATTTGAAAAAGTCATAAATATTTGTTTTTATTTTCAAAAAGCTCCTTTGTTTTCTGAAAATTTCCTATAAAGCATTTCCCTTTTTCAAAGTTTAGTTTCAATACCTCACGTGCACTCACTCGATCACTTAATTGAACTAAGCCTTAAAACGTACCATAATCTCAACACACTTTTAACCCCACTTGGGGAACACTAAAAGAATTCTTGTAGCTAGGTAGTATTGGGGGGATAGGTGTTCCAATAACACCCCTCAGTTCTTACATCTGAGACATAGAAGTTGTCCAATTAGGGAGCTAAAATCTCTTAGTACTTTTTGGCGCGGTCACAACCGGTTTGTGGGAAGGCCTCTCCCTTAGGAGGGTTGAAGTTGCGAGGATGGTTCCGGAAGCCTGAGTGGAATACCGAAATCCATTCAGTAACCGAAGGGCTACCATTCGCAGTTCTCGGGATATCCCTGTATTGGGATATTGCGATCAAAGGACCAAACGGCAGATTTACCTTTTCTCGACACGTCATGAACGGAGTATCCTAGTAGCCTGTCTTTAGGATTGATTACCCGGTGTCCCTCCCGGTAGGGGGATATCTAGCCGTTGTCTCAGCACTCATATTGTCTGACTTGGATTTCATCACCTTACAGAGGATATCGTTTGTTTGAGTCACAATACTTTTAGTTAGGTGTTTGCATGATTTCAACCTACCTGTGGTCTAGTTACACCTATTTTTTCTAGGAGCCGTTTGCATGTTGGTACTCTGACTATTTGTTGCATTCCTCCACTTATTGTAGCACAGCTGCTAGAATAAGTGCCTTTTTGAGGATTTATTTTTTGCCTGAGAGCTTTCTTTTTTCACTCCCCTTCTTGCACTCTTGGTTGCATTAGGGTTTTGAGTCTTTTTTAGATATATCACCACCTGATACTTAAACAAATTTTTACATAAAACCTTAATTCTCACCATTGAGAATTTTAGACGCTCTCGTCGTCTACAGGGCGAATTCCCAGAGTTTAGTCCACTTGGCTCTCCACGTCACGGACGCAGAGCCTTATCCCTTGATTCGACACATCGTCAATCAACTACATAGTCATCCGATTCTGACACACCTCACTTCACTTTTGATTTGGAGGTAGAATCTGAAAAACCCACAAAGTTACCACCAACCACCATTATGGCTGGAACACCATTTGATCCATTGTTTACAAGCACCATAGGTGAGACATCCACAGACCCTTCTGCGGCGGTGCCATCCATGGCAACAACCACCCCCCTGGGTATGCCCAACATGGGTAACACTCCACATTTAGGAATGCCCAACATAGGGCCACCACCTATCATAGGTATACCCAACATAGGGGTCACACCCCCTCTGGTTTCCACAAACCCTATCCCAGGAATCCCCACTTCTATTCCTAACCCAAGTGTAACCCATGTTGCACTTGGAGGCGCTGGCCCATACCAGACTACACCTATTGGAGGACACATACCCTCCATACCTAGCATACCTTTAGGCACTACTGGACCCCTACACCATACCACAATGGCTAGGCATGTCCCAGTTCCAGTTACCACATCTGCTAGCTTACCATACATGGCGAGTCTGAACCTGCCAGACTTAGCTAGGCTAACAAATGACCCCATCAGACATGATCCTGCGTGGCCTCATATGCCCACCAAACTTCCCTCTGACATCCCTAAGTTTGAGGGTAAGGCAGGGGAAGACCCCCAGAACCATATCATGTCCTTCCATTTATGGTGTTCCTCCAACTCCATAGTGGACGACTCAATCCGCTTTCGGCTCTTACAACGCACCTTCACTGGCTCTGCAGCCAAGTGGTATATCGAGCAGCCCCATGGGACGCATGCCACCTTTACCTCCCTTGCCTCGACCTTCCTCCAGTTTTTTCAGTTACCTGTCCGCTATGATGCGGGCGTTGAGATCCTACTGTCTTGCAGACAAACCACAGCCACCCACATCACTGACCACATTCATGAGTGGCATCAACGCAGAAGCCTCTGCAAAATTAAATTAGACGACCGTATCTTTTTAGATTGGTTTCTAAAATCCCTCCTCCCTCTTATTGCGAAGGATGTGGCATCTGAAAGACCCCAGTCTGAAGAAGAGGCCATCCTCAAATCCCAACAGTTTGATCTCATCTACGCCCAGTCGGGTTATCTGTACACAATCATACCTGACGCCCCACGAGGTGACTCCTCACGTAATGACGCACCGGGGGCATCACATGCCGTTGATGGCATCATTGGCCAAATCACCCCACAACCTAAACCTTTCAGCATGGTGAGCACCATGCCCGCCCCAGACCTCTCTAGGGCTACATCCAGTTCCGGAGCAACAACTTCTTATGCTCCAACAAACCAGACCCATCACATTCATGGACCCTCTTGTCCACAACATTGTTATGGGCAAGCGCCATCAGCATATGTACCTCCTACATACTATGCTCAACCCGCTACACAGAACCCCATTCAGTTCTCACCACAACCGTTGCAGTACCCACAACAAACTGCACCAGCTAATACACCACATCCAATAGCTCAGGGGTACCAACAACCCCAACAGGCAACTGGACCATCTCCAGCTCCACCTACATACTACCCACCGCAACCTGCTCCCGCACCTGCGGCTCCCCAGAATCCCCCCAATGCTCAAGGGCATGTGTACGCTCAACAACATCAGCCCCAATACCAAAATAACCAACGCAACCAAGGTGGGCAACCAAACCGCGGAAGAGGACGTAACCGTGGAAACAACCAAAACCATAACCAAGCTCCATAACCCACCCATCCTCCGCAAAACAATAACGCGGCGCCTGCTCATCAAAATCCTGATCGGCCACCTAAGCAAGCCAAAAATGCTAATTTACGAACAAACCATCCTTGTTCCATCTGCGGTGTCTATGGCCACTATACCCACGCTTGCCCACATCTGGAGCGAGCTCAACAACTATGGACAGATGACGCCCATCGTCAAGGGCAGGCGGCTCCTCAGCCGCCACCCAACCCTCCACCACCTCAACAACAGCCTTTGGTGCTACAAAACCCTTTTCCCACACAAGGGGTGGTGAACACTCAGCCGTTATCCCCCCCACAGGGAAACGTGCAACCACAACAAATCACTTACGCCGCTCCTGATCAACCCATGTTTGATTCAGGCACTCACCACTTATTGATGATGTCCACTACCGACGTCAATATCCAAACCCGTCGGAACCAGTATGGCCCTACCTCCGAAGCCCCCCCCGCCGATAAGGATACTAACGCTAATCCCACCAATCAGACGTTACGGATACCACCTCTTCCACTCGATGGAGCCTCTAAAGCACCTCGTTTCCCACTCCGCCGTATCAACAACAACCCCAATGCACGGGCTGCGTCAAATTACAATATCGTAGATGACCTAGCTCAATCTCCCGCAGCCATGTCTGCATTAGAAGTCTTGAAAAATTGTCCTACGCAGCACAAGACTTTACTTTCCGCCATTGGGGCAATTGACCCAAATGATTCGAAATTGATGACCTTTGATTTGGACCAGTCTGAACCACGTCTGCCTTCCACCATAGCAGTCCAAGTTTCCGTTTCTATTCGGAATCTTGTCATCCATCGATGTATCATCGACAAGGGTGCCTCCACATGCGTCATGTCCACATTTGTTTGGCAGAAGTTGGGATCCCCTGCTCTCCAGCAATCCACCACTGCATTGCGGGCCTATGACGGCCGGTCAGCTCAACCTCAAGGTCTACTACCCAAGGTCCCCATCCAGTTGGGTGGGAAAACTGTGCTCATCGACATTGAGGTCATTAATGCCCAACTCGATTATAACCTTTTACTTGGCCGCAGTTACATGTACGCCATGAAAGCAGTTGCCTCATCCGTTTTTCATACCATGATGTTCCCCCATGAGGGACGCGTGGTCAAAATTGACCAACTCACCTACTATGATCCCAATGCCCCTGCAGCACCCGAAAATGTTCTTCCCATGATTGAACAACCCGCTTCTAGTGCAGTTACCTCCTTTGTGTCTTCTGTGGGACCCGGACTTTACTCAGATACACCAATGACCTCTACATTCCAGGCCATTCCACCACCGTCACCAGAGACCTATGTTGCAAACCTCTGTACTCTTTCACAGAATACACAAACACCCGGTAGTCAACCACCATTAGTACCGAGTCACATTGGTGTTACACCCATCCACACCATCCCCTTTCTATTTCCTCCTTCGGGTGTAGTAAGCGCCCCGGTTATGGCTACCCTTAGTCTACCCGGGTTAACATTGGGATTAACCGTGTGGTATATTTCGCCTCCCGTTCCACCGCTGACACCAAATGTCATCCTCCAATCGGTACAACCTATTGTTACCACAAATCAACCTCCTCCTGGTGTCGCAATCCCTTCGTTGTCAACGAAACCTCCTCCTAATCTCAATATCCCGTCGTCGTCAACGAATCCTCCCCCTCCAATCAAGCCCACTGGGGGCAGAGGTCCACAACCATACATTGCTATACCACCTCCTAAGGCGGTTAAACCCCCACCAGTGTTTCGAGCTCCCCCTAAATGCTCTTTGTGCGATGAGATAGGCCATCCAACTCATCAATGCCCACAGTTACCAGCTCTCCAAGAGCATATGCATATGTTGGACGATGACACTGGCATCCCAGTCGTTAGACTTGAGCCACCTCCTCAGCCTCGTGACAGATCACTGCGCACCAACCATCCTTGTGCCATATGCAGTGTTTACGGCCACTACTCTCACCATTGTCCCGATCTCCCTGACTATAGAGCAGCATTATACGAGTTAAACAATGTTGATTTGGAGATATCTCCTACCCTAATCGAGGAGATCCACCCCCCGCCATCATCCTCGTCGGAAGAAGTCAATACAATATATATGATTTCAACAACTTTCAAACCAGAACCCCTTGATTTATGGTCTGACTACTTCAATACTGATGAGCAAATTTTGGAGACACTCACTGCACCCGACTACCCTTGGGATGATATGCATCATCGCTCGTACTTCCTCCCGGAAGCATCTACATCCACCGCATCCAACCATCTATTGGTCGAATCGAAAGATTTCATACCCACTAAGGTCGATTGGTTAAAGGACCCCATCCCAGCACCGGATGCCTTTGAAGAAGGGAACATGTCGAACATTTCCCCCACTATACAGATAGACATTTCTACGACACCAGGGAAACCTGAGCTCATCTCGCTGGGTGCATCTTGCACTCAAGCAGAAACTCAGGCGTACAAAAAGCTCTTTTAAGAGTTCCGTGATGTCTTTTCTTGGTCCTATACTGAGATTCCTGGTCTCGACCCCGCCATTATTGAACACCACATTGATACATGGCCTGAGGTACCCCCTGTTCGTCAGAAACAGCGACCCATTCACCCTTCCAAGCTCCCCACCGTTAAGGCTGAGGTCGAGAAACTTCGAAAAGCAGGGTTCATTTACCCTATTCCGTACACCACCTGGGTGTCGAACCCCGTTCCCGTCAACAAAAAGCAGGGCACCCTTAGAGTATGCACTGACTTCCGCGATTTAAACCACGCTTGTCCAAAAGACAATTTCCCCACGCCATTCATTGACCAACTCATTGATGAGTGTGCGGGCCATGAGGTCCTATCCTTCATGGACGGGTTTTCCGGATATAACCAGATTCACATCCGCAAGGAGGATCAGTACAAGACTGCCTTCACCACCCCATGGGGCACCTTTGCCTATCGTGTCATGCCATTTGGCCTTAAAAATGCTGGTGCCACTTTCCAGCGAGCCATGACCTATTGCTTTCACGACTTGGTCCATATCCTGCGAGTCTATCTTAACGACCTCACAGCTCGTTCCCGAAAACGATCAGACCACCTTAACGACCTCCGGCAAGTTTTCCTGCGTTGTCGCAAATATAAAATCCACTTGAACCCACACAAGTGTGTCTTTTGCGTCCCGGCAGGCCGCTTATTAGGTTTCATTGTTTCCCAAGACGGAATTACTGTCGATCCCCTGAAAGTCAAAGCCATCTTAGAACTTCCGCCTCCTCGCACGCTTCGGCAGCTTCAAAGTCTACAGGGGCGGTCCAATTTCCTTAGGCGCTTCGTTCCTGATTATGCAACCAAAGTGCATGGCTTCTTACGCTTACTTCGTACCCACATACCCTTTGTTTGGGATGAGCAAGCAGACACAGCATTCGAAGCCCTCAAGAAAGCTCTCACACAAGCCCCCTTGATATCCCCACCGGATTTCTCTCAAGACTTCACCCTTTACGTCTCGGCATCTGAACATGCTGTGTCTGGAGTTTTGGTCCAAGAAGATGCCTCCCACAAAGAGCATGTGATCTATTACGTCAGCCAGACCTTGTCTGGCCCACCTCTGCATTACCCATACGAGGAAAGATTATCCCTAGCTGTAGTCTTTTTCGTACAAAAATTGCGACACTATATTCTACTCAGTCATACCACAGTCGTGGCCGACTCCAACCCTATGGTCTATCTCCTCACCCGGCGGCTCCTACAAGGTCGAGTTGCTAAATGGGTCATTATCCTCCAGGAATATGACCTAACTTTCAGAACTCCCAAAAGCACTAAAGCCCTTGCGCTTGCTCACCTCATCACGGACCTCCCATCCTCTTCAACATCACCCGTTATCCAAACGGACCTGATTGACGAGCAGATCTTCATCATTTCGTCTGACGACCCTTGGTACGGCGACATTTTGACTTACCTTCGTACGCAAAAATTTCGACCACACATAGATCGTGATGGACGCCGTCACATACGACACCACGCCCCCCGATATCTCCTGATAGGGGATGTACTTTACCGATGCGGTGTTGATACCATCTTACGCCGTTGCCTATCCCATAGTGAGGCAGAACAAGTCCTCAATGATTGTCATAGCGGCGCCTGCGGAGGCCATTTCTCCGGCATGGCAACCACCGAGAAAATCATTCGGGCAGGTTATTTTTGGCCATCATTATTTACTGATTGCATCACCGCAGTCAAGCATTGCCATAACTGCCAACTATTTGCCCCCAAAGCAAGAACCCCCCCTGCCCCCCTTCATCCAGTCATCACTGTTGGACCATTCTGCAAATGGGCCATAGACTTCCTCGACTGCAACCCCCCGTCAGCCGGCGGTCACAAACACATCGTGGTGGCCGTAGATTATTTCACCAAGTGGGCAGAAGCCATGCCGACCTATAATTGCAAAGCCGACACTGCAGCACGGTTTTTCTTCAATCATGTTATCGCTCGTTTCGGAGTACCACAGCAACTAGTCTCTGACCACGGCTCTCACTTCGAAGATGCCGTCTGGAAAGAATTATCAACCATGTTGAAATTTGAACACCATTTCTCTTCCGCTTACTATCCCCAAGGAAACGGCCAAGTCGAAGCGATCAATAAAATTTTGAAGACCATTCTCCAACGTACTGTAGACAAGCACAAATCCAATTGGCACCACATGCTTTTCCCGACACTATGGGCCTACCGCACCTCAACCAAAACCGCCACCGGTTTTACCCCTTTCCATTTAGTTCACGGTGTCGAGTCCGTCCTCCCTATTGAGTGCCAGATCCCAGCCTTACATATCGCCGTCGAACTCCTACCGGACACTTCCCCGATCGAGCAACGTTTACTACTCCTAGAGCAGGCCGATGAAGATCGGCGCACAGCCATTCAAAACATGGAAGCAGCTAAACAACGATCGAAACTAAGTTACGACAAACACGTCCACCCAAGAACCTTTTCTGAGGGAGACCTTGTCCTCGCTTATGATCAAGCTCATGATAAAACCAGGAAGGGGAAGTTCGTATCTATGTGGCAAGGCCCCTACATCATACACACCTGCCTCGGGCAGGGGGCATACATTCTGACCGATTCAGAAGGCAACACCCTACGCAACCCACGCAACGGGTTGTACCTTAAACGATTTTACCCATAGACAATCTGATGGACACCATCGTCCATTTTAGTATAGGCATACATTTTTCATTCACAAAAAATTTCAAAAAACCTAAATATTTGTTTTTCTCTGCATGACCACAGATGGAGCCTCTTCCACTCTGCCATGTCGGTTTTGCTGATGGTGCAAGCCGTTGGTCTCCCAATCTCGCCTCCGCAGCTTGGGTAATATACTCCCCTTCACATGAGTTAATACACATTGACGGAGTATGTTTAGGTGCCGCTACCAATAATCAAGCTGAATACGATGCCGTAACCGGTCTCCTGGCCGCTACTCTCCAGATGAGCATCCGTCACCTCAATGTTTTCTTGGACTCACAGCTCCTAGTTTCCCAGCTCAACAATGATTACCAGGTACGCGATCCCTGTCTTTTCAGAAAGTTCCTGTGCACTAAACAAATGGTTAGACAGTTTGAATACATTACATTCACACATGTCCCAAGACACCTCAATAGTGTAGCAGATAATATGGCCAACAGTGTCCTCGACTGGCACACCAATCACATCATGTCATATCCATAAACAAAAAAATGCATCCATGTGCATAACATGTGCCTCCACGGGCATATACAAAAACCAATATTGCATCCACGCGCATAACATGTGCCTCCACGAGCATAAAATAAATAACCAAATAATGCATCCATGTGCATAACATCTGCCTCCACGGGCATACATACATAAACAACATACTACAACCAAGTACATAAGATGTGCCTCCACGGGAATATACAAAAGACAAATGTGCATCCACGTGCATACACGACAATATATCTAAAATATATATCCACAAATATATATAAACCATGATAGTCAATAAGTCATAGGTGCCCTCAGCACCCGATATACAAAAAATACATCTGTCATACAAAAGCTTCCCCATATGCTCATCAGCATTTGGGGGCAAATACAATATATCTACTCATCTGGATCCCTAGGATCCTCTGGCTCCTCCTCCGCTGGCCCCGCCGGGTCATGGCGACCCTGAACTCGCCGCTCGGCCGGCCCCGCTGGATCGTCCCGCAGACGTATCCTCCCCTGAGCCGGCCCTGCCGGAGCATCTCGTCTATCATCCCCGTGCCTCGCCACGAACACCACTGTCCTCAACAGGAGCGACTGCCACTCAGGCGGCGCACCAAGACATCCCTGCAAAATATCCTGATCCAAGTCTCTCCAACCATCCTCGGGGAGCCCAGCTAGGATCCGGGCAAAGGTCCGTCGGACACCATCTATGGCGTCATCATGAGGGCCAACCCCTCGCCCATGAGCTGCATATCCTCCACCACGCGGAGGAGGTACAGGTACAGGTGGATGGGAGACCACCATCGCCTGCCCCTGCCGAGCCACATAGTCAGGTGGTGGCACTGGACCCACATCTGCACAAAGCAAGTAAGCCATCAGATACTATACAACAATAATCATCGAGACCAAATCAAACAACATATGATAGAATATCAAATAAAACACAAAACATATCGTCTAAACTCCAGGCCTGTCCTGGGGCACGAGGCATCTCTGGGTCACCTCGATAGTCCGTGCCGGCATAAGGGTAGTCCTCAATAACAAGAGGCATCTGCTCCCACTGCTGATAGAAACCCTCCGTGAAGTAACCACGGACACCACCGCCACCACGGGGCATCGTCTGTCCCCACCTCATCATACGAGGCTCACTCGGAAGACCAGCACGAACGGGTACCCGCGGCCGCAAGGTCGGCACCCGCTCAAAGAAAAAACAGCATAAAAACGAGGCATAACAAAACTCGCCTCCCTCTCTAATGGCCTTGTCCAGATTTCTTTGGACACCAGCCAGGAACATCTGCCCCCAGGCATAATATGTACCCTGAAGAACGGAATCCACCATCATCGTCTGCCCCCCAGACATACGATGTGGTGCAGCAGCACCCAATATCCGCAGAACGCAGGTACCAACAGCTCGCATATCCCACTCACGTAGGGATCTCAGACTAATAGAGCTGTTCACCAAAACAGCATCATCACCACAGAAAGTCTGTAACAGGTCCTCCATATCTACACCTGGGGGCAACCTCGGCAAGATATCACCCACCTCACCCAAGCGAGGCAACCCAGTCAAAAAATAAACATCCGTGAGAGTGATCTCTAACCTCTCACCACCAATAATGAATGCACCCTCCGCCGGCACCCACCACTGCACAAGCTTGTTCAGGATCCGTCTCACTGAACGTATAGGCGAGATCTGAGCGAACTTCAAAAGTCCGCTCATAGCCAGGGTCTGTCTCACCCCTGCATCAGTCTCAATCCTCAGTATGAGATCACCATCGATCTCCCTCTCCCGCCACACGGACTGAGGTCTCCGCAACATCCTGCCAGGAAAACAGAAGAAATTTTTAGCCCCAGCACAAAAATTTTAGAAAAATCCCATCGCAGCTTTTACACAAAAAGCCGCGATGCCCATCGCGGCTTTTCCACAAAAAGCCGCGATGACCATCGCGAGATCCATGCAAAAACTCGCGATGAACATCGCGGGTTTTGGCCGGATAGTCGCGATGAACATCGTGACTATCCCCCATGAACACGCGATGAACATCGCAGGTTCCGACCTCATAGTCGCGATGAACATCGCGACTGTGAGCCTAAAACCCGCGCGGTTCATCGCGGGTTCAGCCCCGAAACCCGCGCGGTTCCACGTTGGAGAGTCAACGTGGAATTTCGCGGCCTTCGGGAGCCCGCCGCCAAACAAAAAAGACATAATTGACTAGGCTAAGGCAAATAGAGTTACCTGCAACTCGCTAAATCGAAAACCAATGGTGAAATCTCCCGGAAATCGAGAAATAGCTCTGACAGCTCTATCAAACTCGCACGTAACAATGACAAGTCATTTGGGCCCCATGCCCTATTTATAAGAATTCCACCAATTTTCCAACAACCATTGCGGTATCATACGAAGTCCATTTCTCAAACCGTTGGTACCGTTGGGATCAGCACAGCGAGAACTTCATACAGGTTCCTTCCTTTTCCTGTTTTCACGGGGTCCATTTTTTCACCATTTTTTGGCCTCTCTCGTGGCCTCGGTTTGCGTGCCACATCGGCCGTTCTCCGTTTTCGACGTGCCTTATATCGCCAGATTTAGTTTTCCGCGCTCGTGATGATGCTTGAGATCATTTCTCGCTCTCACCTTTAGATTTTTCGGGCAATTTTCCTCGTGCCCCCCTCGTCACCTCGGTTTGCGTGCCACATCGACCGTTCTCCGTTTTTGACATACCTTATATCGCCGGATTCAATTTTTCACGCTCGTGATGATGCTTGAGATCATTTCTCGCTCTCACCTTTAGATTTTTCGGGCATTTTTCCTCGTGCCCCCCTCGTCACCTCGGTTTGCGTGCCACATCGACCGTTCTCCGTTTTCGACGTGCCTTATATCGCCGGATTCAGTTTTCCGCGCTCGTGATGATGCTTGAGATCATTTCTCGCTCTCACCTTTAGATTTTTTGGGCATTTTTCCTCGTGCCCCCCTCGTCACCTCGATTTGCGTGCCACATCGACCGTTCTCTGTTTTTCGACATGCCTTATATCGCCGGATTCCGTTTTCCACGCTCGTGATGATGCTCGAGATCATTTCTCGCTCTCACCTTTAGAGTTTTCGGGCATTTTTTCCATGCCCGCCACATAGCCTCGGTTTGCGTGCCACATCGGCCGTTCTCCGTTTTCGACAATCCTTATGTCACCGGATCCAGTTTTCCGCACTGATGACGATGCTTGAGACCTTTTCTCACCCTCATCAATCCATTTTTGTTCGGTATAAGTTTATCCCTTTTTCGGGCCGAGCAACCCCTTTTACGAAAAAGGCACTTAGGGAGTTTCTGTTAAGCTCTTTTCTGACTCCTAAAACAATGAAAAGATCGCCGAGCAATCTTGCTTCCTTTCATGCTCGCTAAACGTATCTGAAAGGGTGTCTACCTGGTATAAGTTTACCCCTTTTCCGGACCTCGTAGACTAATTACGAAAAAGGTATACTCTAGTCACATCGGCTAGAAGAGTTCTCCATCCGCATCATTTTATGCTTTTTCGGGCTTTGGAGACTAAACTTACGAAAAAGAAACACCAATAGAGTCCACTTACCGCTTTCAGACTCTCTAAACATGAAAGCAACCATGAGCATGAGCCGTCCTGGGCTCACAAAATCCACAGGACCGTACCATTTCAGAGCACAATTTTATCTCTTCTTGGAGCTCATTAAAACTACGAAGAAGGAATCAATGGTGCCTCTTGGCGCCACGACAGATCACATCTACTCATATGGCAGCTTCCCCATTTTGGTTGCCTTTGTTCAGAGTATTCTGCAGTATGTAACCTTGATAATCCCTCGACAGCACCTATCAGCTCGTCCTCCCCCCCAGAGTCAGTATATACCGTTCAGTCAAAGCAATGATCCCCACACCTACAAGTCAGTTCCTTACGCTGCCAGGTCAACCATGTCATCATGCTCTGAACAAAGGAAGTTTGAGTCTACCCATTTTTTGACCCAGTTATTTCCCATTCCCATAAGTATGTCAGTCCTACCATCAGTACTACAGCACTTCAGTTTTACACCTTGTGCTCCTATCAAGGAAACATCATCGCCTTGTTAGTTGCTGGTCTCCCTCTGTTGACGACAACCACATTGATTCCAGAGGATAGACCTAGAGGTCCCTGTGTCTTGGACTCATTACCATTTATGATGAGTGCCTACGAATCATTTCAAGAGGAATCCTCAGTGCCTCTCCGAATGGTTGTTTCTCACATGCTCGGCTTCAACACCTTGATTGCATCGTTGAGACTCGCACAGGGTATTGGTCCGTTCAGTTATTAGTCGAAGACCCCGGATACCACCTGACTCCTCCACATTGGAGAGTCTACCTATGGATACAACCAGTTACATTTTTTCTATAGATATCCGGGTTGCGTATGGCGACAGTATTCCAGATGACTCATAGTCATTGAGTCCATACAGATGTTGGACACCTTCAGATTTAGCAGTTCAACAGTTATTCCAGTGTATCAGTTATTTAGATCAGCCATGATCATGAGTATATCACACAATAATGTCCCCTCTGGACCATTATGATGTACCAGTATATTTCTTTACGTATTAGATCCCCCTTCTTGGGACTAATTGTTTTGTATATGTCTTGATACGAGCATGGGAATGCCCGCCTCGTCCTTTATCAGAGATTATACCTCATTCATATTGAGGCCATGTAATATTTTTTGTTTTTGCAGCTTCCAAGGGCTGTGGCTCCATTCTCCAACCGGTCTCTTCTCTCCCCTAAAACCCCAGAAAAAGACAAATGAACTATGATGTCTATCGGCCATACGATGAGCTCCTGCCCTCACACATCAGGGGGCAATCTGTTAACACCCAAAAAGTGCTCACTAGCTCATTTCCCTATTCACATGACCCATTTATCCACTTTTTCACCATCAGAGCCTCTGAAACCAACAAAAGGTCACCAAAAGACCTGAGTACACCCCTTTTTCCATTAAAAAAGATTATTTTTCCCAAAAAAGCATAAAAAACCCTCAAAAAGGGTCCAAATTCCCAAAAATATTAAAAAGGGAATTAAAATATTATTTTTATTCAAAAAAGGAAAAAGGAGGGAAAAGTACCTAAACCATGTTGGTCAATACCATTTGGTTTCCACAAAACCACAAATGGTATTTCCCACCACCAAAACCTATAAAATGGTGGTAGGGGCTCCTCATTTCAGATCCATCCCATTATCTCATCCTTATGCTGCTGAAATCTCTCTTGAGCATTTTAGCCATTGCAAACCACATTGGAGAAGAGACCATTGGAGATTGGAGTTGCTCATCCTTGGAGCCATTCAACCTCACCATTAGAGGTATTGATTCCGCAAGCACTTGCTTGCCCCATTCTTTCAATACAAATTCATTATTCTACATTGTCTTGTTCTTGATTTTAAATTATTTTTGTTATTTGCTTAATATCTTTGCTTAGATCCATGAATAGTCTTGTTTAATTAGTTTATTGTTATTTATTTCCATTGAAACTGCTGCTACTAGTTAGCAGGTGCCCATAGCACTAAGCCTGGTTGCAAAACCGGGCCAACACTTACTATATATCTATTCATGATCTTGATCAACCATTTTTATTGGGCTTGGAAAAATGGCCCTATTATCCCCGAGCCATAGAATTATTCTTACTACAATAAAATTAATCCCCAAATTAACCCAATGAAAATTCATTTTTCCCCTAAAAGTTGAGATAGAGAACAATATTAATAGAGGAGCTTCTTTAGTTCATGAAAGGCCATAATGGATAGATTCAACCAACAATATGAGTAATACATATGGGTAGCATCCATAATTTTGGAACAAAACTGAAATCTAGGTGCTAAGTACAAAAGTTGTAAAATATATAAGTTATCCACTTTCTTAGCCATTCATTGCAACAACACCTTTTAAATGGATTTTGATGAATCTTGAAAACCATAGTGGATCCCAAAAAATTTTAAAAATTTCTTGGGATGAAGCCATCCCTATCCCTATTTAGATAAGATAGTTAGGGATGTCATCCCGAGTTAACCTATAGCAACGGGTTTGAAGCATTTACAACTTATAATTTGAGGCCTTATTGAACATATACTTATAGTCCATAGTGTTTTCTAACCACTCTTTTTCTACTAAAAAAGTAATAAAATAATCATCAATAAGATGTGCATTAACCATCTAATTATCAAACTCAGGAATGGAAATACTCTTAATAATCCATTGAGAAACTTCTACTAGTGGAGGAGGTAGTGAAGGGCCTCTACACCCAGCACATAGAGGGTCAAGGATAGAGTGAATCCTTTTCTAGTCAACCTAAACAAAAAAACTTCCTAAGAGTTTGCTTGGTTAATAGATAGACAAGTTGAAGCATCCAAGAATAACATTTCCACTACCTAGGAAAAAAACTCTCCAAAACATAGATCCTTCAACATAGTGAATATTAATGGGAACTCCACACAATCATAAGCTTTATCATATTCTATCATGATGAAAATGGATTTTATCCTTAGGCATCTATACATTCTTTACCTTCCCAAACCACCACTACATTGATTCCATGACAAATTGACATCTAATGCAACTTAGTTTTCTCTAGCCTATTAATGAAATGAGGTAAAATGTAGTGAAACTACAAGGATAGGGCCTTGGACAAAATCTTACAAGGTACATTGAGGAGAATAATTGGAATCCAACTTGTAATCAACTATGGGGCACCTTCTTTAAAGATGAATTTGATGAAGCCCGTGTTGATGAGCAGCTTGAGTGGTTTCTTCTAGAATACCTTTTTGTAAATATTAAGGTGGTCATTCCTAAAACAATCCCATATAGCCTTAAAAACCTCACTATAAACACCAATATCATGATTTATAAATCATAATATTTCAAAACAATAGACTACAAGCATTTTAAAAAACATTTAATATTTGTATGCAAAACATAGCATATAAACATACTTACTTGTAATTGAAGTAGCTTTACCATGTTGAATGTCTAAAAGGATTGATTTTCTTCCAATATGTAGGAAATTGAAATGGTTTCTACCCTGAGTCAAGGCTACAAATTAAAAAGGAAGATAATAACTCTCACAAACACATGTGCACTTGATTCTCATCAAAATTACACAAAAGAAACCACTTGATATCATATAGACTAGAAGCGGGAGACCAAAAATATCATGCATACTTAGAAGGCAACACTAAATTATTAGATAGGCATTTGGTAACTTAACAATGAAAAAATATTAGCCCACTAAACTTCTAATTAGATACTATTAGTTATTCTTTCTAGCACTTATGCCAACACAAGATGCCTCACGGTGTTAATGTGTCCTATCCCATTTCACAATCTACACACATAGTAGTGGTTTCTCTTTATCATGCACACATTTCGTATTCATATACCATTTCCCCTTTTCATGCTTAAACAAAACAACAAGCAATAACAATCATCCATTTAAAGCATTGTTAGGAGCTCTTAGAAATGTGTATTAAGTAATATTGTCTCAATGGTTAGGAAGAACAATATTCAACTAGGTAAGAATATTAAAATTCCTTACTATTCAATGATGTTATTAATTAATAAGGTATGATGTAGTTTAACAAGAGAGATGAGAGAGAGATTACACATGAATTTGAATAGAACCTTGTAAAATGTTTTGAAATTACTTATATAAACAAAGGATGGATCTCCATGTAGATGGGGAGGCATTGAGTTCTAGAGATCATCAATAACCTTAGCTGCATGCTCATCTATGGCCCTTGATTGTTTCTTCACTTGCTCTTTACCTCCTCGCATTATAAGAACCACATTACTAGATCTATTTCCCAAGCATAGAAAAACATTATTCTTCACTTGCTCTTCACCTTCTAAATTATAAGAACCAACCAAATTACTAGATTTATTTCCCAAGCATAGAAAAACTTTAACCAATATCTTGTATAATTTTTCTTTCCATTAACATACAACAAACATATGAATCCATATTATTAACGGCATGGATTTATCTTCCCTCCTTTATTCCAAGATAAAAAAAAAACTATTGAAAAGTGAAGAATTAAGGTAAGGTTACCAAAATTTATCCCAATAAAAACATAATGGTGTTATCTCTCAAGCTAAAATAACCTCCATCTCACCAAGAAACTCTCTTTTATAAGGAAAATAGTGATCCATATTAGTTGCAAGATAGCTCATAGCCCTACTAGTGTATGACTCAATATTTAGGTGGGGAATAGCACTTGCATAAATTTCAGAGCCACTATTAGTTTTATTTCCAAATCATTTTTTTTAATTTTCTTTTAAAAATAATTCTACATAAATTTATTTTAATATTAGGTAAGGAAAAGTGCAAATTAATGACCTAACTAATGATAATGGATCAACTCTACTGAAATAATTTGGATGACAAATTTTGAGTGTAATATAAAAACCACCATTGGAATATTGAATTTTGAAGCACATCAAATAATTTGGATGACCAATTTTGACTGCCATTGCAATATTGAATTTTGAAGAAAGGTTTTTCAAGTTGCCTCTTTGTCTAGATTTAGGTCGTGCAAGTCTTGCCAGCCGTTGACAGGAATTTAGGAAGCTCCTACCTTCATTTCCTACAAGCAACTCATCAAGTATTTATTGAAGATGATTATGGAGGAATTTACCCACCATTGTGGCTTCTGACATTGTTGTTGTTGTTACATTCATGGTCTATGATAGAGAAACTTTTACCATCAACCATGGATGGAAGGATTGACATTGTTGTAAAGAAGTTGTTGCTGTTGCATTCATGGTCTATGACAGAGAAAATTTTACCATCAACCACAGATGGAAGTACTAAATCATGGTATCGCTGTATCATAGAGGCGAGGTGCTTGAGTGAAATTATTAATTTTATGGTGGAGTGAAATATTTTTCAACAAAGCGAAAGCATGGGTTGTTTCCCTTCAAGGAATCATATATCACCCCGTCCCAAGGAACAAGTAGTAGAAATAACGAGGCCTGAAGGTATGTATGTATTGATGCAATTTACTCTTTCATTCCAAAGCCACACATCAAACCCTAATAAAGGCCTTAATAACCCTATATCCATGTGTAGGAAACATGTGAATCAAATAAATAAAGGCCTAAGACCCCCACGAAGCTTGGTTGTCCTTCCATATTCACTTTTTCTACTTTCTATAAGATTGTTGTGTATTTCCATCAACTAATGTTATCCATTAAGATACACTAGATAATGTTATCCCAAGTTTTTTCTTCAAGAAAACTTGCTATATACCCTAATTTTGCAGCATAACCCACCAACAAGTTTCTTTGGCTAGAAACCAGGGTGTCTCCATTCTCTAACAATCTAGTACAGTTCCTTTGCAATTTTAGAATAAAGTACCTCCACTATTCAGTGAGTTGTGGATCCAAATGAAGTAGCCTCCTATATTTCGAGCCTTGGTGCCAAAGAGAATTAAGTCCGGGAGCTGCAACATCTGCAATGGTGAAAATCTCATGTTGTCTTAGCATTAATAATAGCTCCTTACAGATTATGTGATGTCCTTCACATCCAATGCAAGGGTACATACCCAATATGACAGTCCTTCCATTTCCTATATTCCAGTAAAGCGAATTCCACATACTAGGGAATGCCAGAACCAAGGCTTTCCATATAGTGGATGAGTTTTCTATTGTTTTATGTGCAAATGAATCCATTCTTCTTCTTGTAGGGATCATTCATCTCCCCGAGGAGGTAATTTCTGGTTTTTCATGTGTGTAATACAAGAATTCATGTTTATGACTTTGTGAGCTAGGGACATCTCATGAAAATGATTCATCTCATTTCATAAATATTCTAGGTGAGGCAATGTTTTTGGATTTACAGTTTCTTATATTTTATGCTTCATCCATTTATTTTTTTCCTCAAATGCTTGAGGTACTCCTTATAATTGGGTTGGAAAAGGGGTTTTCTATTTATTCTTAGAGATTGTTCCTATATGAACATAATTTCCTTCTTCTGCGAGTACCAACCATTTTTAGAGTCTGTATAGGAGAGCAGTCAAATGGAAGTTTCAAAATTGAAAATAGTGTTGCATTAATTGGAGTTCTACTTGAGTATTGTGCAAATAATTCTCCTCTATTTGAAGAAAACAAGGTTCACTTGTTCATGGCCCCGTGCTTTCATTAATCTTCTACATAGGAAGGCTTTGAATGGTTTTTGAAATTAGAAACAATGAAATGACACCTAAACATCTCTTACTAAACATGGATTTCCATTAGTCTCTTGCTAGATAAAGGTTTAGTTGAAGATATAAGATGTGCTTTCTTAAACATCCTCCAAGCAAGAACAAATGCACAATTGGTTGGATGAATATTAGCTTCTTATGATTGTGAGCATTTTATAATATGAAGACAAATTTCCTAGACCTATACCTTACAGTGGTTCTCAGCACAAGGGAGAAACCTCCAAAATTTCTTAGTGAATATTTTTAGCCTCCTTTAAAGAATATGATGCATGAAGAATTTGCAAAAATCGTGGTGCCAAATTCTATTAAGATGTTGAAGCACAACCCAGAACGTGCATTGGAGGTTGTCAGTCTCCTTTTGAAATTGACGAACCTTGACTTGAGAAAATATGTTGGTTGTATTCTACCCATAGTTCTACAGCAGGCTCGCCACAATATTGAAAGCATAATGAAGGAGTCTTTGGATATAATTAAAAATCTTAGTTTGCAATCGAGTGATCCAAATGCCATAACATCTATGTTCAATTCCATAAAAGGAGTTATTGGGGGTTATTTATTACCTTAACATTTTACTTGATGTTTCATGGGTATTGGTTTCAAGCATTGTTACCACAATGTCTAAATTTTTTATTTTTTACTGGTATAGTTTGTATCCTGTAGGACGTTTGGTTCCATTCTTTGGGTATCACTGTACCTAGAGAAGCATCAATCAAATAATATGTTTAATTGATGGAAGATTAATTTGTAATGTTATTGATATTAGTGTAATGTTATATCTTCACAAGGTCAGAAGGTAAATTGGCCTTTCCTTAGCATAGGGTTGGAATGTTTAATGCAATTGATCAAGCATTGTCTAGTGCCCCTGCCTGAAAAGATTTGAATAATTTGGAAGCCACTATAGCAAGTTACCTGATGTCCATTTATGGATCAAATGGTGTGTTTACTACCAATCACAGTTGCTTTTTATTGTTTATTTTGATAAATGGATGATATGATTATTTTCATTCCTTTTTGCTTAACTTCTTTGGAAAAAAATACAGGGAATGAGGAGGCACACATTGTCATCTTGTCGTCCTTGGGTTCTTGGATTGAAAAATCAACATATGGCTTTATACAGGATTTTACTTCTTTCTTTCCTATGGAACTTAAAGAGAAGGAAAATTTGTGAAGGGAACACCTTCTTCGTCTGAAATTAGCATGCCAAAACTCAAAGATTTTAACACAGGTAAATATTGTGGTCTTTCTCTAATGGTTTAGAAGTTTCGAGTTATAATTGATCCTATAGATTTAAATTTTTTTGTTTTAGATGAAATATGTCTGTCTTGAAATTAATTTTGAAGATGTCATTACTTGAATTAATTTCTTTGGATTTATTGACTATATGATACCTTTAGTGGAGCCATTAATACAACTTGTTAAAAGTGGTTCTTCCAAGCATGCACAAAGATTAGAGTGAATGTATGCTCTCGTTCATGTAGAAATATTGCAGATATGGACATGAAATATGGTTAGTGTCATATTTCCCATGTTTGAAATTTGAGAAAGGTCATTGCAATGGATATTATGCTATTTGAATTGGATTCTGGACCATTATATTGTACTTATTTTCATGATAGTGGAGAACTATTTATGCTTGGGTATCTTGCATTCTGAACATTAATTGTAATGTAAGTTTCAAATGTTATAGAAATGGAAAAAAATAAGCTTGCATTGAGTTGACAAATTAAATGCCCGCAAAAGAAAAGATCTAGCAATTGTTTTTTCAAATGTTTTTTTAAATGCATAAGTGGATGCGAGCTATTGTTTTTAAACCCTTTTCAGGTTTGTTCTCAAGTACTTGTTTTGTGTCTATCTACCATTTTTGGATGTACATGAAAGATATTGGATCATATTTCCTTTCATTATTAAAAATACATATATGGTCCACTAGTCTTATAGCATTTATGGATCCACATTTATCCTTCTACTCCACTTGATACATAAAATATCTAAGTTTATAACATTAGATAATTATATTTTTCATTTACCACCCATTTTTCTGCTCATAGCTCCATGGTTGCAAATGATGCATTCACTTCTTGTTTGATCGATTCACCTTATGGTTTTCCAAAAATTCAATGGATTTACAATTTTAATGTGTTAACCAACCTTGGTCTTAATCAAAGCCATGGAATAACTCACATAATACCAATAACACCCTCATTCATCATTGTTGGTCACCCTCTATGCTAATCAATTACAACTAACACACAAGATGCTCAATATAAATTGTCAACCTAGGTAGGTCTTTTTATTTCAAAAGTAATTAGCACAATCTATGCATAAACATTCAAGTAGTTGATTGAATAAATGGAGATAAACTATCCTACCTATTTGCTGAGTCAAACTCATCTCATGGCTAAAACTAATCTATTTTATCCATCTAAGAATTCAAAGTACATTTAACTTCCTACAAGCATCACTCCAGCAATCACTTATCTAAGAAGAATTAAACTAGACTTACTTTGCAAGAAGTTAAATCCTAAAGATATCAAACTACAATGCATTAAGCATAACCTGTCTAAAATTATCTAATTTGCAAATCATAAATGACAGTAAGAAATCAAGACCAAGTGCAATCATAATCTGACTAATTCAATAAACTTCAAGAAAGATGAATAACAGAAATAAACTAGAGTTGAGCTTAACTGTAACAGCTAACTAGCACACTTGCATAATAGGAACTAACCTCCATAGTCGATTGTCACACCACGCAATTACATCTATTCAAAATGCAATCATTAACTACCAAAGGAAAATGAAATTATCAATTACTACTGCTGCAGCATCTTTGTAAAATGTATCTACTGTAAATCCACACCACACAACATAAATAAACTAAAGTACCTACTTAACTCGGCAATCTCTGTGAGAAGGCGGGGCCCTAGACTTCTAACAGAGATGCCGTGAACTAATACAAATTAGAACACAAAGATATGAAGAAATCTGCTCCTTTTATTAAAAATGGTAATTCATAGTACTCTATTATAGCTCGTACAATTGATAATCAACCAACCCCAGGCTCTGAAATCCTTCCCATATTTATACATGCATAATACAATCCTGATCCACTAAATTCGTGCAGCCATGAAGATCTATGATCTTCAGGATGGTGAGTCACAATAGAACAGTTACAGCCATGAATAGACTTGAATGAAGCCGTTGGATGTGAAGGGCGTCGTTACTATGGCTGTCAATGGATCAAAGGACCAACGGGTCGGGAAGTGCTCTGTCTGTTGCAGTGATGCTCTGTTGTAGCGAAGTGTTGTTACAGCTACCACGTGGAGAGATGATCACGCTATTTCTATTAATGTGTGGAATCAAAATCATGGAGTAACAACTGACACCAATCGTATCTTCCTTCCATGTGCTTAGCGGGATGCTACACCTATGTCTCTCAATGATTTGAGCTTATCTTAATAAAATCAACACAAGTTAGCATAAATCAAAGGATAGAATTCATAACCACAACAATATTAGGCATTAATAAAGTAGGAATTAATAAATCATACCTGTCAGGATTCATGCTTAATATTGAGGAAAGACATATATCTGGTTTATGGGAATTAGGGAAAACAGAGCAAAAAGAGGTAATAGGTGTGGTAAAAAAGGGACAATTCCAGGACCCAACATCTCCCCGCAAGTGTCTGATTGCATGTACTCATGCAACAGCTTCCACTAATCTAAATATGAATCTGGATCCATACTCTGTCTGTGGAGATTGGCGATGTTGAAGGCAAGTTCAGGTGCTTCTCCCAAATTTACAAATCCATTATAGGCAGTCCATTTTTTCCAACATTGTCCCTCCTCCTTCTTAGTCAAAACATAACTGCTTCTGTATGGGCTCACAGGTAGCCATATGAGAGGAAATATAAATCTCAGTCATAGCCACAATGGCCCACATGCTTCCATGCATTTAACGTACCCAAGCACTCTAAGAAGAGCTTGTTTAAAATTCTCCAAACAATATGGATCCTTTTCCTTTAAAGTTGGGGAAGAAGCCTGCCACCTGTGCTTGCTACCTTTTAGGGCATACTGCTGCTGTTTGGAAATTGTCTAAACACAGGTAGTGATGATTTTTCTCTACAGATCCATCAAGTGCTAAGTCTTCATAGGATATTTGAGAGACCTTGCACTCTTTGCAATGAGAACTCTTGGAAGTCGAGGTTCATTTATGATCCACATAGTAGAATTATCCTCGTTCCTATTGATAATCTGAGAGGCATCCCACCATTGCATGTGACTGGTGACAAAAGAAGTGAATTCTCTCAGTTGAACATCCCCCAAATAGGGAACAAGATTAGAATGAAAGTCAGTATAGCTTGCTCTATCATGCAAATATAATTCACACAACAAATTTTGATCCCCAAAATCCCTTTCCATGAAAGTCTCTAAGAACTGGGGGAAGTGATCAGCTTACATGGTCTTCCTTCTTTCAATGCTTTCAACTTAAATAAAGTTGTATGTTCATAAATAAATACAGGGTAAGAAGAAGATGGATCCCTACAACTCAACAATTCTTGAGAGAGAATATACAATTGATCTTTTTCTTGTTGCATGGACTTGAATTTCCTCAATTCTTCCAGTTCTTCTAGAACACTATCCCACTGGGATTTATGGAAAACCAATTCCTCACCCCATTTCTCTCTCAATTCCCTGATAGTCTTTCTATATTCATAGAGAGGGACCATCCCTTCTTTTCACTGATCAATATGTTTTTTTCCATTTAGCTAACTCAAGTTTCAACAATAAAATATTTTTTTCCAAATGTTGAATCCTTCTATCCTCTGCATCTTTCTCATCATCAGAGTCAATTTCAATAATCTCTTGAGCTTCCACCTCTTCTATTTCAGGCATCATTGTCAAAACTTGGCTTGGGACCATCTGATCCTGTATCTCAGCAGGCCTGTCTTGAGTCAACAGATTGGCAAATTCTTCTTCATCAGTCACAACAGCTGCCACTTGTGTGGATGCATCAACAAACCAAATTGGAAATGTTGGTTCTTGTGTAACAACACCCCTTGTTTCAATTACCTCAGTTTTTATTGCAGCTTCCATAACCAATTCGAGAGGTACTGGTTCTTGTGTAACAACACCTTCTTCTTGTATTTCAATCTCGTTCCCTTGTGTTTGAGTTGCAGCCTTGACAAATAATTTTGAAGATGTTGGTTCTTGTGTAACAACAACCAAATTCTGAGAATTGCTTGGGGTGCCTATTGTTTGAGTTGTTTCTTCAGTAACAAGCTCTTGGAGTGCTGGTTCTTGTGTAGTAGCCTCCTGTTCTGAGATGACTTTAGTGCTTTTAGGTTGCTGAGATTCGCCTTGGGTTACTTCAAAATTTTCTGAAAAATGAGACTGACCCAGGAGTGGTTCAATCTCCCCTGACGACTGAGATTGCATCTCTTCATCTTCTCCTATCTCAAGGTTAGGGATTATGTCTATTTCAGGCTCATTTCCTTCCATTAGGTCCACTGTAGGGACTTACTCTATTTCTTCCCTTGCTTTTGCATATTTTTGTGCCACCAAGTCGAGCGCTGTGACTTTATGCCTTGGTAATTTGAATATATCTCCACATTCTAGGCATACCAATTCTTCATGTCCTTCATTCCTCAAAACATAAGGTGAATTATCCAGCTGGTCTGCATCCTCCACTAACATGTTCAAACTCTTCTCTGCCTGCTTCTTACATGCTTCTTTCCATTTCTCCAACTCACCTCAAAGCATTTGCACCTCCTCTTTTAGCATCTCATTCTCAAGAAGAATATTTTCAATTTGGGGTTCTTCTGCAGCAGGTTCTTGTGTAACAGTGGGTGATTTTGGGTTTAAAATGGGATTTTCAATGTCTACCCCGATTGCACATGCCGCTTCTTCTATGGGAATTTCAATACTTACCCCCATTGCACATGTCGCTTCTGTTGCTGTAACAAATCTAGTTCTTCTTTTTCTTTACAACCCCAGATGGCTGCCCTTCACTGCATACTGCTTATGCTGCAGTAACAGCTATGGTTCTTCTCTTTTTCGCCAAAGTGGATGTCCGGCCCTTATTCTCTGACTTTTTCCTTATTTTTTGTGACATAAGGGTCTCTATATTTTCAGCAACTGGGACGAATTCCTCCTCTTTAATTATAGTTCCCCTTATTTCAAGGGAGGATTCAACATCCAAAACCTCCATGTCTCTTCCTTCCACTACCTATGTTTGATGTTATTACTCTTCCATTGCAAATTCTACAACTACAACTTCCATTGTCGCAGCTTCTACAACTGCTCCAGTTTCAGCTTCCTTTGCTGCAGCTACTAATGACTCCATCTCTACTACTTCAGCTGCCACCCTAACTACTATTTCTATCGGGGTTGTTGCTTCTTCTATAGGGTTTGTTGTTGTTGCAGCTTCTAATACAACAACCTCATTTTCCACAGCCTCCATCTTGTCTTCTTCTGCAACAGGGTTTGTTGCTGTCATAGCTTCCCCCATATCTACCTCCTCTTCATCCTCCAATTGGTATTCTGATACTCTATCCCTCCCCCCAGTGGAATCTGAGGAACTTCGGTCCTCTTCCTCTACTTCAATACCTCCTACCTCTAGTGCAGGTTCTCGAATTATCCCAACCCTAGCAAGAAATTGTGTCGAAGTCCGGTTTTGTTGTGCTAGTGACCTTAAGATTAATAGTTTAATCAAGCCATGATTAGTGATGGAATAAAATGGATGCTGGGTTGTTCTCACATAACCAGCCATGTGATGTATGACTTTTAAAAGATAAAACAACATGTTCACTAGATTACCATGGTGTAAATGGGATAATAAGGGAAATTCTGAGAGATAGACAATCTTGTACCTTCCTTCGTAGAAGATGTATTTATTTAGGAATATTGGAACTTGATCCCAAGGTCAAGGTAATGATTCTAGCGCTATTCCACGGCCTCTTGGATGAACATTCTCACCAACTACAAGTAAATCCCTCATTGTCTTCGCATTCTGCACCTTTCGTCCAAAACATGTCATCCCAACTTGAGGCAAACCAGTAACTTCCACCACAATTGCTTCTGCGACATCTATGCGCAATCCCCTGACCTCAGAATGAGTATCAGTTAGGTTAAGAGCAAATTATAATGTTGTCTCTTTGTGAAAACCATTTAAGCATTTAAAATACACAGTCCACTCAGCTGCTTCAAAGATGGCTAAAACCTTTGTGTTTTCACGTAGGTCCTCTGTGTTCTCAGGTTCATGCCGGATTGGATTACCCATGTCACCTTTCCTTCGTAATTCTAATGGCGAATACAGAGATTACCAATTCGGACGTGGAAGTTGCAGCATACGGACATTCATCAAACAATCGAACTTGGAATTGGGTATTTCAAGAAAGATATTGGCACAGTTATCAACCCACAGAAAGATGATACTGTTATGGAAAATGTAATAATTGGAAAGTTTGGTATGGATTGGGTAAAGGTGACGGTCGTGGAATGGATACGAGTGTTAATTCTGACAGGTCCCTTGACAGTTAAGTGGGTACAGGTTGCTGACGAGGACTAAAGACAAAGCATAATCATCATTGCCACATTAATTTTATGCCGCCATTTAGGAATTAAAATAATGCTCCAAGTATATAGATATGGCGCATAAGGATTCTGAATCTCTAGTGTTATCGTCTAAGCTCCCATTGTTTAAGATCCTAGCACCATTTAGTGTGACCTATGCCCAGCGGCCCAACAACCAATAATCTTTTTAGTGACCTTTTTCCTTTTCCATGCACTTATTTCTTTTTAAAATTGGCACACGTGACCGTTAGGCATCGTTATTGCATCCAGTGCTGTAGGAACCTGTTGTTTTTTTCTCTATATAGGTAAGCCGGTTGTACGTTCCTTCATTAACACCAATGATCTTTAGTTATTTAAATCATGCCTCATAGACTTTAATCATCTATATGGTCAGAATTCGTACCTTTGCAATATGAGCTAAGCCTTAACTTTCCACAATGATCCGACTTCGTCATCACATCCATTAATAAAAACATAATTGCGCATGTGATGTGATAAGTTGGCCACCGCCAACCGAGCTAGCAAGTACATCCGTTCTAAGAGACACCCATGGCAATCCAATAGTTTTTCGTTCTTGGTGGACTATGATTGAAGCTATGAAATGAGTGTTAAATTGGAGTCCAGTTGAGTCGTTAGCGGCGATATTGTTCAATAAATGGACAATCTTGTGGAGTTGCAGCTGATAAATAAGAGGAATCTAACGGGATTATGGCTGGAAAATCAGAAAAATAAGGCAGGTCTAGTGGAGTCGCAGCCGGATATAGGACAAATATAGCGGAGTAACAGCTGCGAAGATAGGAAAAATAGGCCAAGTCTAGCAGAGTCGCAGCTGATAGAAGACAAATATGGGAGAGTCGCAGCTACACATATAGGGAAAATGGACAAAATTTGGCGGAGTCTTAGCTACGCAAATAGGGAAAATAGGAAAAATATGGCGGAGTCACAGCTGCGCAAATAGGTAAAATAGGCAAAATTTGGTAGAGTCACGGCTGTGCAAAATGGGAAAATAGGAAAAATATGGCAGAGTCGCAGCTGCTCAAGTAGGGAAAATAGGAAAAATATGGCAGAGTCGCAGCTGCGAAAAATGGGAAATAAGCAAATCTTTGGCTGACTGGTTAATGCTGCTGAATTTTTCATTTTCTTCAAGGAGTTATTCATAATAGGAAAATAAGCTAGGGTGCCTACAATCGTCTGGCATAGTCACAACCACTTCTCCTCAAGTTGATTCCTGTACACAGTTCTTAAAAAAAATTGACCAAAGCGTAAAAGAAAATTAAAAAAAACAACAATTTATTTATGTACAAAATTTGTGTGGAAATTGCAGTTTAAAAATTCACAGCATACCCCGAAGACCCGGAAGCGGTGCCAATGAGCCATCTCCGAAGCCATGGTTTTGCTCAGTGAGGGCCATTCCGGATTCGCTCAAGGGTGCATTTCTCGTCCAGAGGCCCCTGGGCGTGTGTGGCCACCGTGGACAGGTCCACTATGGCCACGTGGACTTGTGCGGGCCAACGGAATCCAAGTCTACTCACCGGTTTGGGTTCCGTGGCCACAGAGCAAATGCCCAAAGTGTCCCTGAATGGCCCCGGGGTGCCTGACTACAATTCCCGTAGCACCTGAAGGCCATTCCAGATTTGCTCAAGGGGGCCATTTCTCATCCAGAGGCAGAAGAAGATCAATTTTTGACAAAACAATGTAGTTAGCAGAAGAAGATCAATTTTTGACAAAATAATGTAGTTATCACATGTGGAGGAAACGGTTTCCCGTGGAAAATGAGTGTAGGGTTGAGCAAAGGAAAGATGTTGGGAAATGGGCTATTACATTAGTTTTTTCGATGGGAGGCTGTAGGTATCTATGCTTTTCTTCCGAGGGAAATCCTATTTCCATTGGAAGAAAAGCATAGATACCTACAGCTGCCATATTTCCTTCTGTAAACCACTTGCCCATCGGAAAAGCTAATGTAATATCCCATTTCCCGACATCTTTCCTCTGCTCAACCCTACACTCGTTTTCCATGGGAAACCGCTGCCTCCACATGTAATAACTACATTGTTTTGTCGAAAATTAATCTTCTTCTACTAACTACATTTTTTTGTCAAAAATTGATCTTCTTCTGCCTCTGGACGGAATGGCCCGCTCGAGTGAATATGGAATGGCCCTCACTAAGAAAAACCCTAGCTCCAGGGATGGCCCATTGGCACCACTTCTGGGGCTTCGAGGCACGCTGTGGGGGATCCCCTAGCTGAAACCCAGCATCCTGAACCCACCGAAGTCGACGTATTCACGAACGGAGCCACGGTTCAGGTGCTATGAGCATTCTAGTTGCACACCCTGGGGCCATTCAGGGACACTTTGGGCATTTGCCCCCTGGCCACGGAACCAAAACCGGCAAGAAAACTTGGATTCCATCGGCTCCCACAGTTCCACGTGGCTATGGTGGACCTGTCCACGGCAGCCACGCACGCCCCAGGGCCTCTAGATGAGAAATGGCCCCCTTGAGCAAATCTGGAATGGCCTTCACTGAGCAAAACCATAGCTCCGGGGATTGCCCATTGGCACCACTTTCGGGTCTTCGAGGCACACTATGGGGGGTCCCCTAGCGAAAAACCAACGTCCCAAACCCACCGGAGTTGACAGATTCATGAACGGAGCCACGGTTCGGGTGCTACGGGTATTCTAGTCGGGCACCCCACGACCATTTAGGGACACTTTGGGCATTTGCTTCGTGGCCACAGAACCCAAACCATTGAGTGGACTTGGATTCCATTGGCTCCCATAGGTCCATGTGGCCATGGTGGACCTGTCCACGGTGGCCACACATGCCCGAGGGCCTCCATATGAGAAATGGCCCCCTTGAGCGAATCTGGAATGGCCTTCATTGAGCAAAACCCTAGCTCCGGGGATGGCCTATTGGCACCACTTTCGGGTCTTCGAGGCATGCTATGGGGGTCCCCTAGTGGAAAACCAACGTCATAGACCCACCAGAGTCAACGAATTCATGAACAGAGCCACGGTTCGGGTGTTACAGGCATTCTAGTTGGGCACCCTGGGGTCATTCAGGGACACTTTGGGCATTTTCTCCGCGGCCATGGAACCCAAACCGACGAGAAGACTTGGATTCCGTTGGCTCCCACAAGTCAATGTGGCCATGGTGGACCCGTCTATGGTGGCAACGCATGCCTCGGGGCCTCCAGACGAGAAATGGCCCCCTTGAGCGAATCTGGAATGGCCTTCACTGAGCAAAACCCTAGCTCTCGGGATGGCCCATTGGAACCACTTTCGGGTCTTTGAGGCATGCTATGGGGGGTCCCCTAGCTGAAACCCGGTGTCCCAAACCCATCGGAGTTGACGGATTCACGAGTAGAGCCACGGTTCGGGTGCTACAGGCATTCTAGTCGGGCACCCCCGGGCCATTCAGGGACACTTTGGGCATTTGCTCTGCAGCCACGGAACCCAAACCGGTGAGCGGACTTGGATTCCATCGGCTCCCACAAGTCCACATGGCCACTCATGCCCTGGGGCCTCCGGACGAGAAATGGCCCCCTTGAGCGAATCTAGAATGGCCTTCACTAAGCAAAACCCTAGCTCCGAGGACGGCCCATTGGCACCGCTTCTGGGTCTTCGAGGCATGCTGTGGGGGGTCCCCTAGCTGAAACCTAGTGTCCCGGACCCCCCGGAGTCAACATATTCGCGAACGGAGCCACGGTTCGGGTGCTACGGGAATTCTAGTCCGGCACCCCAAGGCCATTCAGGGACACTTTCAGCATTTGCTCCGCGGCCACGGAACCCAAACAGACGAGCAAACTTGAACTTCATTGGCTCCCACTAGTCCACATGGCCATGGTGGACCTGTCCACGGTGGCCACGCATGCACCGGGGCCTTCGAACGAGAAATGGCCCCCTTGAGCGAATCTGGAATGGCCTTCACTAAGCAAAACCCTAACTCCAGGGATGGCCCATTGGCATTGCTTCCGAGGCTTAGAGGCATGCTATGGGGGGTCCCCTAGCTGAAACCCGGCGTCCCAGACCCACCGGATTCGATGGATTCATGAACGGAGCCATGATCCGGGTGCTACGAGCATTCTAGTTGGGCACCCCGAGGCCATTCTAGTGGTGATAACAAGTTTATTGTCTGTTGAGTCTAATACTACATCCAGGAGCCTCTCAACAAACTTTGAGATAGAAAGCTCTGTAATTTTAGGATACTAATTCAACCACTCATACAGTTTCTCACCTTCTCAAGGATCTAAATTTATAATTTCCTTTTGGGTAGATTCAGGCATTCTCGAGGATCTAAATTTATAATTGCCTTCTGGGTAGATTCAGGCATGGAATAATATTTGGTGGCACTTCCAAGCTCCCCAGACCATTTGGTCAACCACAATATGTGTGACTCCATTTTTTTTGCACGGTTGGACTTCTATGGCCCCGATAGGTATCCAGCAGGTGTCTCTGAAGGCCTTTTGGATGCGAGACAGAACGAGCCATAGAATGACGACCATGGCTCCGATCGATGAACCGTCGACTCTGTTGGATTTAGGATGCCGGGATAGTGCCCAGGGCGCCCCTCTCCTCTGGTCCTGTGGCCCCGGTGCCATCTTGTACGTCCATCTTGGAAACTAGGGTTTTTCTCAGTGAGGGAGTGTGCAATTTTTGCACACAGGGTTCAACTCTGCAATGGTGATGGTGATGGTGATGGTGATGGTGATGGCGATGATGAAGAAGATGGATTGGTGCTAGGGTTTGGGTGAGGGTTGGGGCTAGATTTATAGAAGGAAATTGAATTAGGGTTAGAGTTAGAGTTAATGATGATGATGAAGATGGTGGTGATGATCAAGACGTTGACGATGGTGGTGATGGTGATGGTGATGATGTAGAAGATGATGATGATGGAGATGTTGATGAGGAGCCTAGAGATGATGTTGGTGATGATGATGACAAGTCCCTCTAAGTGTTTATCTATAGGAATAAAGCATCAATCTCCAACCATAAATGAGCATGTTTTAAAATATATTAGTGGAAACCCTAGGTTGATGACATGATGCTTGGATAAGGGAAAAAACCCAAAATCTAGCTATATTTGGGTGAGCATTGAGCACGGGGAAACAAATCTATGAAAAATGTTGGGGATATAAGAGTTTTTTGGGTTATAAGAGCATGAGGAACCAAAACCCTAAACTGACATAATCATCATAATATAAGAGTTTTTTTGGGTTGGGGATATACCTCAAGGTACCTAAAGCATGAAAAAGGTTTGGGTGGACACAAAACTAAAGAGAGAGAAACTAAAGAGATATTTGATCGATAAGGAATTTCACAGTTCCCCAATGCTTTTCTCAAGTATATATCTCAAAAATACCACCCTTGAAACCTTATGATAACTCCCTACCCCAAGTGGAAGACCCTTCTATCCATACATGGATTCCTAGAAGGTTTCATCTACCAAGTTAAATTTTCAAGACTATTGTAATAGATTATGTACTTCAAAAAATTTCCTAAAACCTAGGTAATTCTAATCTTGAGAACCTATCAAAACCGCTATCTTCAAATGCTACAAACATAAATAGATATATTTAAGAAAATACTAACTCAATTTACTCAAATTTGATCCAAATCACATCACCATTTTATTCAACATAAAAGAGAAGCATGGAACAGTTTAATACATATAGGAAAAATAAAAAACATAGGCAAAGACATGTATGTATGTATGTATGTATCAACAAAAAATGCATGTACCAACGAAATAACATAAAACTACACATACCTCAATGTAGAACATAACATTCTTTGATGCAATTATTTCTCTTATGTAAAGTTGACTGGCCTCATTCAATAAATCCATCTGGATCCTCTCTGTTGCTAATTGTCTCCATCAATCTCTCATGCTCTGAATGAGGCAGGTAGTAACGTACCTTGGTTGAGCTCTTGCTTGACATTATCTGAAGATGGATGTTTGTGCCAATGATCAAGTTTGTGAAGTGATACACCACTGAACCTGGTCTATAATCCATGAACACATGCCCACTAATCTTTCTTGACTTCCCATCTAATGTAAGATATTCCCGCTTAACCACCATCGAGCCAGTAGGAAATTCAATTCCTTCATCGTCGATTAATGATCCGTAGAGGGTTTGCTTACCTTGGATGCACCGTTCCAACCAATAATCTATGCCCCATTAATTGTCTTTCGGTGCAACAACTGCGTATATGTGTCCTGGTTGTACAAGATCTGAGATATGGTCCTAGTCTATAGAAATCATTGACTAGCCCTCCTCTAACTAGGTTGTTTCAACAATTGCACGTTGGTCTACTGCAAGTGACACACGATCCCATTCATCAACCTAGTCCATACATTTGCATTCATCCTATTCGTTGTTTCTACAAGGGTTGCAAAAGCATGCAAGCTTTCACGTCCATATTTCAAATAAGTGGTTGTTTGAGCTTCGAACTGAATGAAATCCACATGTTCCTTGTACTGTGCCGCAACTATAGGAACGCGATCGATCAATGTCAACCACTAGCCAAAAATTTCTTGCCACACGTCCTGCCACTGATGATGTTTGTTGATCTCTTGCTCGGTTTGAAAATGTTGCAGAGCACCATTGAACTATGGATTCTGCATCTCGGATATGATATTCCTTGTCAAACCTCATCTCTTCCCTTCGTAGTGCAGTCTTGATGCATGCACCAACCCCATCATGCTCGCCTTTGCCGTGCCCGGTCTCAAAATAGTTCCAGATATGCGGCACACTATAAGTCTTATGCAAAATACTCATCCATTGGAATACTCGGGCATTTTTGAACTAACCCACACAACCATCTGACCATATCCAATGCTGATCCATCTGTATATATCTCTCCTTCAACTGATCATAGAAAATTCGAAAACAATGTTGCACATAATGCAGATCATGGGTTCTATCATCACTTATGTAAAAGTTTGTCTCTTTTAGTATTATCCTCTTGTCATTGCTACACTTTGGCCCATGCCTATACATAATATGTACCATGATGCTGACTTGGTCTGAATGGTAGTATTGACTCTGGATTTCATTTTGTGCCTGAAGGGTGTAATTTTCTGCAAAATCCACAATTGACACTATGGTTCCAACGGGAAATGTGTCCCTGCATTTTTTGTACTGCTCATCTTGCCATCGCACTACATGCACATGTTGAACATACTACTCGGTTTTCTTGTAGAATTTCATCAAGAAGTCACATACCGGTACCTGTAACCATGGAAACAAGGGAAATATTACAATGTGGCCTTTGGAAAAATGTATATGGCATAAATTGAACGTGTAATATGAAAAATATGCAATATTCATTTGTACCTGTGACTTTACCAATGCAATCTTTTTACTTTATCTGACACTGTCTAATTGATAGGTCACGTACTTGAATCTCTACATCTCCACACCCATCATGCCAAATTTTGTGTCCTTGCTTTCATGAATGCAATGGTTCAAAAGAGAAAACCCACTGCACATAGAACATGTCCCATATAGACAGGATTTTTCATAATACTTTTGTCCTTCGGGCCTTGGACACATGATGTTGTGGATAAAGTCTCTTAATGCATTCGGTGGAAGTATGGATTCATTGCAGCCTTGCACAATGTTAGTATGCAAATCACAAAATATATGCTTATATGTGTCATAATAATATTCATATTCTACGTGGTATCTACAACAACAAGTGTTCTTATCAATGCATATATGAACGTACCATGGTTTGCATTTCTCAAAGGACCTTTGGCCCAGGTTCAATTGTGTGTGCTCGTTCCTGAATCTCTCATAGAGTTCAGTCTGAGTGGTGTCAAGGAAGTGTTTAACATGGGGCTCACGTTCAGTAGAACCTTTTCTCAGTTTTAGCACGTCTCTTTGGTTTGATGAAGGTCTAGTATGATCAAGCCAAAACTTTTGTACTAACTCCTTAACAGCATCAATTAGCTTCCTATCTGCACGAGGCAACCTACCAACAAAAGCCCAACAATCATTTCCACTCGGAGTGTCAAGAGTTTCTCTTATAACAGAGTACTTTTTAATAGTTTTTCTATTTAATTTGAGTATGTGAGAAGTGTGTGATAGCAGGTGACGTTGCCTTGTGGACTTGCTTACAACTAATTCTACTAAAACACAATGAGTTGCACAAAGATCTTTTGTACAAGACTTCTTCCCAATCACATTAAATGCAGATTGGAGATTTCTAACAGTATGATTGTTGGCCTCTGAACTTTTAACCATCTTTATGCCCGAAATTCTCCTAACAACAACTAAAGAACATGACTTTAACAAACATAGCAATAATTGACATTTACCTACATCACCTTTGGATTCAAAATATTCTTTGACAATTTTGTTGCATTGCCATTCGATAGTGTGTTTTGGCAATTTGCCTTCAAGCCCCGACATAGCAATCTCATCCACATGAATACGTCTAGGAGTTCTTCTTCTTGCACTAGACAATCGAGGTAGGGAGGGTGGACATGATACATGAATACCCGAGCTTGTTTGTTGTGGTGCTTGGTTCATAGATTGGGACATAATGGGAGTGTGGTCGACAGGGTTGTGGTCTTCTTGGGGAGATTTCAAATTAAGCAAGGCTTGTATGTCCATCTCTACACATGCAGCATCTCCCAAAATTCTTGTGTCGTGAGGAACTTCAGAATGACTCGTTGATGGATTGTTGGTTGGAGATTGTATTGATGTTGGAATTTGAGTTGGGTCTGTTGGACGTAACCGCTTTACCTGTGGTTCTGAACAAGAGGCTGTTGTGTCAACAATTGTGTTAGGATCAGTGGCATGATCCGGGGCAATGATAATACCATGTCTCAATATTTCCATTCCCAACCTGGCCTTTTCTCTTAAGTCATTGACCTTTTCAATGGGAAGATTCCTTCTATTTTTTTTTTTTGCGTTTCGTGGGTTTCCCATCTCCAAAATTCTCTTTAACACAACTATCAGGCCTACCCCTGCAAAACAAACAACAAATAAGATATTAGTGCCATTATAAAATGAACCTAACACATTACAACATAGCTTACCACTTTACAAATTAACATATACAACTATAGACTATGTTGGTTTATTTGTGTTCGAATAAACGTCATTGTCCCTTACAATTTCAATCAATATAGATGATGTTTGGCCAAGTGTAGAGAGGAGAAACTAGTGTCTTACCTGGCCATGAATTCTTAAAAATTATGGTAGTAACACCCTACAACAGAGATGGCTAGAGATGCCTTGGGAATAGTTTGATAGTTTTTCTACATCAAATAAGGTAACCTTAATTAGTTTCATTTTTTGCTTTCTCCCTTAATGTTATCAATTCTAAATTTTGCACCTAGTTTGATTGCTTTGTCTTCCTAGTGGAATGGTATATCCTTCCATTTGAGGCAATGTCCTTTACCATCGTAAATTACTAGGTTATATAACACATTTAGGAGTTGAAGAAACAACAACAAACTATTTCCTTAGATCTATAAACCTTGAGATGATAGAATGTGATTTTGAGTTTAAAATACCCATGGTTGAATTCAACAATGCATCATAATAGAATGAATGTATACCTTGTTTTGTGCAAAACCTTAAGGAGGATGCAAAGGTTTCTAACAAGGATCATGGTCTTGGGAAGGGTGATTAGGGGGAATATAATTTGACCTTTCAATGTGCAATATCTAGGGTGGGGAGGTGTTGGAGAGTGGGGAACTAGGGACTATACCAACAATCATCATGTTGAGCATGAAGTGGGAAAGTCTTGGTTTTTGGAAAAAAAATCATTATTAAAGGTGAGGGGATATTGTAAGGATGGTAAATATGGATGAATATTATCATATTTGGATTCATAGAGAAAGGAAATGTGCATATACTTACAGATATCCTCATTCCATACAATGGTATTGAATAAGAGATGAGAGAGTTGAGGTTTTGTGGATGAGCTAAAGTGATATTTGTAGTTATGTTTAGTGAGTGTGTGTTTTTTTTTTCTAGCATAACATGAGGTGAAAAGAACAAAATTAACTTGGGAACTAATTACACAATGAGGAGGTTGCATACTTCATCTTGTCTAGTGTTCATATGAGTTTTTTTAGATGTGAACTTGGGAAATCTTCTTGTCAAATTCATTATTGTCTATGCATGGATATTGTTGTGGGAATATGACAAAAACAAAAAGGCATGGGCTCATCTCAAATCTTGTGAATGAAAAGACTCATTTACAATTCACCATACCTCTATAGAAATGATCTCCACTTGCAATGGAAACTGGTAGCTTGAATGAATCCACTAGATTCCAAGAATACTGAAGATGTTTGATAGATTCCAAGGGTGATTTTGTGTTCAATAGATCAAAGAGTGTCCAAAATATCAATGAGTGTGAGCCAATGAGAAACTTGTGAGAGCTTCAAACCCGCAGAAGAAGTGAAACCCGTGTTTTTGGTAGAATTCCCCGGAAACAGAGAACTCTGTTTTTTTTAACTAGTAACAGGGCCGCACATGCATGTTAAAACACGCGCACGTGTGCTTTTCGCGTGTACACGTGACGAGCGCGCATGCACCCAAACCCGCGCACGCGCCCAAACTCGCGCACGCGCCCAAACTCGCGCATGCACCCTTGTATAACATTTAAACCA